>APFE031187663.1:31005-42076 GCA_000404065.3 Pinus taeda
GAGACCAAATGAAGTGAACAAAGTTCCTTCTACAAATTAATTATTCCAGAAAACTTGGAATATGAAATTATCCATTGAGTATATAAATATTATATTAAATGTATGAATAAGAATGATTGAATGATTTACAATGAGAACAAGAGGCTTGCTTATATATCACGCAAGTGCCTCTTCATGAAGAGTCATGTCTCATTTAAACATGCCTCTTCAACCTAATTACTAATTAACTAATAATTATTTATGATTATTATCATTTACATTATTTTACATTATTTATATATATTTTATTCGTTACAGTACTTGTCAAAAGAATAAAGAAAATAATTTTTATTATTGTAACAATGACTTATTAAAGCATGAATTTCATGCTTGGGTCATCATTATATTAGTCAAAGTCCCCATTGTGGACTCCTAGGATAATATTGAGTTTATAGAGTCATTGTATATTCAAAGAGATCCTTTTTGGGCTTTTGAATCATGTAAAAAGGTTTAGTATTGAGTCAAATATGATTTATGTATCCTCCATGCCAAGTTGGCCTAGAAGAGATCAAGTCGGCCTAAGGACAACAATTCGACCTCCCTTGAAGCCTATAAACAGAAGCAAGCCGAATTCATTTGGAGCATCTCATCTCAAGCTAGTTCGATATATTAAAGGAAGCTAGAGAAGTGCAAAGTGGGTCTAAGGAAGCTAAAGGAAGTGCGAGTTGGGTGGAGTCTAAGGAGAAGAAGAAAATTGAACTTTTGGTTCCTCTCTCTCTGTTTTGTGCCTTAGTTTGGGAGATCGAAGTCTTCCAAGTTTCGCTGATGCCGAAAGTTGCTGGAAAAGAGGTCGAAGATCTGGGAGGCTGACTTGGCGTGGAGGGAAGGTTTGGTCTTTGTCTAGGGTGAAGAGTCTCAAAAAATAGTATTGAAAGGAAGAGAATTTTGACTGGGTTTTCCCCTCAAGTGGGGTTTTGCCCTGGCATAGTGCCTACATTTTGTGTCTCTTGTTTTGTGATCTTCTTACACATAATATGGTAATTGCTTGATGAAAGATAAGATAATAAAGAAGTAAAGAAGCCAACATAACTCACAAGTAATTATCAAGAAAGGAGAATCAAGCCCTAATCTATTTACATTGATTTTCCAACACCAAAGGCCTCCATCAAATGATCTAATGCCACAAAGAGAAGGGGTTCCATGAAGCTCTATCACCCCCAAGTTGGTCCAAAGTTACAAAGGGCACCAATTGCAAATCTTCATCATTGTGAAGAAAATCACATGTGGAACCTCATACAATATGAGGTGTAACAAGGTTAGTTTGAAGTATAACCATATAGTCTTTCCAAAATATTGTGTATTCCTGATCATTAATTTGAGGTTGTTTTATGATTTGATATATACGATGCGTGAACACCTCAATAACTGTGAAAGTTACAAAAGGCTAGATAGTAACCCAATAGCTAAGGTTATCAAAGGTGTTAAAAAGGCCATTAAGGATTCCAATCTTGATGATGCAATAAAAAAAGTTGTTACCCAGTGTTGAAATCTCTCCTCGAATCTATGGTCTCCCCAAGATACACAAAAGTGGGGTTCTACTCAAACCCTATTGTTAATACATTTGGATCTCCCACCTATGAACTTGGTAAATTTGTTGCCATAGTTTTGAGTCCCGTGGTAGGGAGCGCTGATTCATTTGTTAAGGATTTATCCCATTTTATTGAAATCATCAAAGATGAAATAGTTGATTCCAATGACATTATTGTTAGCTTCGATGTAGCTCAGCTCTTCACAAGAATTCCCCTAAATGAAGCTATTCAGGTAGTTAAGGAAGTTACTGATTCTAATACTGCTAGTTTGGTGGAAATTTGTCTAAGGAGTACCTTCTTTAGTTTCCAAAAAGAGTATTATGAATAGATAAGTGGAGTAGCAATGGGTTCCTCACTCTCACCCATTGTTGCTAACCTTTACATGGAAAAGTTCAAAAGGCTAGCCCTTGCTTCCTATCCATTGAAACCAATGAGATGGAAGAGGTTCATTGATGATACCAATGTGAAGTGGCCCCATGGTGATGATGAGCTTAACAAGTTACTTGACCACCTTAATGGTATCTCTAAGGACATACAACTCAATATGGAGCTTGAAAAGAATGAAAGTATTTCGTTCTTGGATGTCCTACTTACTCGAAGACAACATGGCACATTTGGACACTCATAAAGAATTTGGACACATTTGGACACTCATAAAGAAGAATCATGTTAAAAACTACCTCCATGCTGATTCCTATCACCGCCCCCTTCAAAAATTAGGTATTTTAAACACCTTGGCCACTAGGGTCTCTAGGATTTGTGACCTCGAACATCTCTAACAAGAATTTGATCACTTGGAGAAGGTTTTCAAAACTATTCGCTATAAAGAGAAAGGCATCAAGAAGACATTTACCAAAGTTACAAGAAGAAGATCAGGCCAAACTAACTCCCCCAACTTACAAGAATAAGATCAGGCCAAACTAACTCCCCTGAAAACAACAACATGCCTAAGAAAGCATACCTTCCCTACATTTAGGGATTCGCCAATAAGATTGCAAGAGTTCTAAAGAAGAATAATATCATCACATCTTTAAACCTTTTGATCACTGTAAAATACAGGATGAGGTGTGTTAAGGACAAAATTGACATCCACCAACAAAAAGAAGTCTTCAAGGTTTCTTGCTCATGTGGGAGATGTTACATTGGTGAAATAGGGAGATCATCCAAGACTAGAATAAAATAGCACTTTGTTGACATTATACATAAAGGGAAACTTTTAATTTACTTTTCCTTACATGAAATTTACTTGTGATATTATTTTCTTCTTGTTCTTGATTATGATTATGTTCTTATCATGAAATAAATGTCAAAACAATGAAGATCACAACCATACAAGAATCAACACAAGATATAGGCTCCAAGCTAGGGCAAAACCCCGCCAAGGGGAAAAACAAGAAAGAACTTCTCTTCTTATAGAATCAATTTCAAAGGAGACTTCCAAGACCAAACCCTAGACGAAGGCTGCCTCCAAGAACCAGGCCGACCAACCTTCCTCCTGAAAATGTAAGACAAGGTCTCCAAAAGTAACGAACCAAAATATTCTTATAAGTTATAACATTGCTCTTCTAGCCTTCATGTCTCGCAAACAAGGTTTGCAACACCTTGCTGAAATTTTCGGACTTGTTGCATACCCAAAAACCCTAGGTGTCTCGCATGTGTGAGCTGCTACAGGGATAATACAGACTTCCAAACATAATAGGGCTTGTCTCCTTCTTCGCTAGGCTTTTCTAGCCTTTCTAAGACCTTCACATGCTTCCTTCAAATGCAGATCGAACACAAAAAATGCTTGCTTGTTCTCCATCAAATGAGGTTGAAGCTCTTCCTTTAATAGCCTTTTTAAGATGCTCCATTAACCCTCTCTAGGCCAACTTCTCCTTGGCTGGCCGACTTGGTCTTGGGAGCCTTCTAGACGCTTCCAAATACGAAAATAATTTTTCTTTCTTTGATACAAGTGCCTGAAAGGGTCTTTTATAATGTAACAATGACTCTTTTACTCATGTAAATCCTAGAAGACCTAATGACAAATATTTTGAGAATGAAACCCATGTTTTTACCAAAAAATAATTTCTCTTTTGTTCTTTACATCATTTTCTTTCCCCATTTGATAGATAAATAAGAATTACATCATAACAAGAGTCAAATAACAATTATGAAGACCGATCCCTTGGCCTTAGCTGAACATTTTGTCAAAGCAAAACATCATGTCTGTATTGAAGACACCCAAATTCTTGCTAAAGAAAATCACCATTACAAAAGACGCATTAGGGAGGCTTTGGAAATTGCCAAGAATCCTGGTAACTTGAATAGAGATGAAGGCCTCAAAATCAGTAGGAATTGGCTTCCACTAATTAATCAATCTTGATCATAATCCCCCTTTATCTATCCTAATTGATTCTTGTCCCTTGTTCTAACCAAATCTGCTTGTTTTCTTTCATTCCTCCTTTTTTCCACCCATCCTCTTATGTTTGACTCCTCGCTTTCTATTTTTCCCTGTTTTCCCCTCTCTTTTTGCCCCTCCTTTTTTCCTAACCTTATACTTCTCCTTTTATTTCATTCCCACCTTTAACCCCTTGTCCTCTTGCCCCCTTGTTGTATGGTTTTTCCCTCCCCCCCTCTTTTTCCTTCCCCTCTATAATATTCCTCTTAGTAAAATTAAATATTTATTAATTTAATATAATTAATTTATCATATTATATAATTAATTAGTAATATATAATTAATTTATTATATAATTAATCAATTAATTAATTTACTAATTAAACCTATTCTCCCCTTCCATCAATTCCCCCTTTTTTAACATTATTGGATATATAATGATATAATATTAAATTATATAATTAACTAACTAATTTAATTTTAACCTATCCTCCCCTCCATTGATCTTCCTTTTTAATAGATTGATATAATACTTATACATTATTATTCCATTCTAACTTATATATTGATTATATATTTATAATATTTCTAATTATATATTAATATATATTTATATTATAATATTATTAATACTATTATCAATATGTTATATACCCTTTATCGCTCTCTAATATATTAATTATTAGCTTACCTATTCATTAATTTTAACATATTAATCTTTGAACGCACCATTCAATTTTTTAATTTTTTTTTGAAAGCCAACCTTTCTCCTTGTTTTGTCTTCCCCTCTCTATCTTGCATTCATAGCTTTCCTTCCTTATTTCTTCTCCTGGACTTTTTCTGTCTTGATGATGAATCTGTTTAATAGATTTGAAATATCAACCTATCAAATGTCTACTGTGGAGTCTACTACGGAAAATTCAAATTTCAAATACTAAAGTGTAAAGAATGACTAATGGTTCTTTTTATTTGTTCAGATTCTTTAGTTCCTATATATACCGAATGACTAGAAAATATGTTCTAGATTGCTAAAGTGATTATATTTTGCAGGTTGTGCTAGTGTTCAACGTGTTGCTGCTGAGCTTATTCCTCGATATGCTTTATATTGTCCAACTGCCCTTGAAGCTGCTTGCAGAGTAACAATGCAAATTGGTAACTGGAGCTCGTCTGTAGCATTGCAGGGGGAAGACAGTGATGGCATAGCTTTTGAAACAGCAAAGGCCTGCCTTTTTGGGCTGGTAGATATCTCATGTGCTGCGATGACTTCAAACAAATCAGTTGCTAGCAGCATTTGTTCAGTTGTTTTCAGGAGTGTATTGTCATTCTTCATTCACCAACTCGATGGCAAGGGACTATACAATTTTGAAGACATTGAAGTTGAAAAATTGCATGGCTCAAAAGATTGCTTTTCTGAAATCAAACAGAAAGCAATACAGAAAGATAATCCTTTAAGCGTGAAACTGTGGAAAATTATTTCTCTAAGTCTTGTCAGGATTTTCTTCTGTTGTCCTCAAAGTATGTTGGCAGCTTGCTTTGAGCTGTTAGGATCAAAAGATACTGAAAGACGTAAAGAGGGGCATTGTTTCTTAAGACAGATAATGGGTGAAAATAACACCAAAGATGGTAATGCCTCATCACATAGGGTAGGTGATGGTGTGTCTAATTCAAATTTTACTGAAGATGGTTTCGGTTCAGTTGAGAATGTTGAAAAGAGGCCAGTGACAGATAATATCTCTGAAGGTGATACTCCTGCAGCAGAGAGCCCAAGAGTTTTCTCAGATATGAGCTTGGTAGCCAAGGTAATGACTCAGTCAGGTGCATTATATAGATAGAAGTTTAAACTTTATACTATATGCCTATCAGGTTTTTGAAACTTTTTAGGCAACTGCGTATTTCATTCTATTTAAAATTTTTAGCCTGTGCAAATCATCAAAATCCAGTGCACCAAGGACCACTTTGTTTCATTGATTATGAGCTTTTCTGGCTGCAGATACATTTGCATCATTTTTTTTTTGTTGTCTCAGCAAATGTGTATGTGGACTTTTATGACTTAGGTGTTGATGAGTAGCAACTTTTTGGTTATTTATGTTCTTTTACAAGTTAACAAGTGGAAAAATCTTCAAAATTTGAAAGGAATTCAAGTACTTACAGCCCTTCAGTTAGCAAATGTGGAATGAAGATCTCTTGTAGCCCTCCACTCAGTAAGCACATAATGTGTTGGGTTCAATGAAGGTAGAAGATCTAATCTCTTGCCAGAATGAAAAGGGTATGTCAGGACCTACACAGCTTTGGGATGTAAATTTGAAAATTTTGACTTGGGAACTTCTTAAATATTGATTTATCAATGTTTTGTACACTTGCAAGGTCTTTTTTTTTGCTTTTGTCTTCTTATGAGATTCCCATGTCATTTGAACCCTGTTTAAAGTGTATAATGAAGTGGAGTTTAATGGCCTTGATACACATTGTGATTTGCAGTGCAAACTTTAGTCTTTTAAGGCTAGGTTTGTTTTAACATGTTATACGATGGAATTGGCTGTGTTATATGAAGCTCTGTTGTTTGTTTGTATGTGTATTCTAAATTTGGTTATTTGCTTGCTTTCAGAACACTAATTTAATAATTCATTCTGAGACAGCTAAAGCATAATACAAAATATTGCTAGGGCTTAATTGACCAGTATAACCACTATTAGTAAATATGTTAGAGAGTAATCCATAATCTGACTGTTGCTACCCAGAACCATCTTGATTCTTGATATATCAAAAAGTATCGTTACAAGTCTCTATGCTGTAATCTGTTTATAATTATCCTGGACCTTTGGTGACCTAATTTCAGATGTAAAGATGAACTTAAGTACTATGCTGTACAAATATTTACCTAGTCCATATGCATCTTTATTTGACAGGTATCTCTTGTGGGTTGCACACCCATGTAGATGTGGTCCTATTTTTTGATATAAATTCTTCATTTATTCGCACAATTGAAAGTAAATAGTCCATTTGGCTTGCCTGTTGGATAATTTTCCAACAGTTATACTGTCCTACTACTCAAATATACGTATTGACCATCCTCAATAGTAGATATCATTTATGAAGGCCTACTTGTGGATTCTCAAATTTGTACCTCACCTGTTGGTCTATTATTGCATATCAAATTTTTACTACACAAAGCAGCCTTCATGTTGATGGCATATTTTAACTAGGGTGCTCTCATAACCAACTATTGCATAATAATACTTCTCTTGCCAGGCTTGTGTGTTTGGAGAGAATAACCACTCTGAAAATTTCTAAGCCTGGGTAACTAATGTCCTTGTGAACTCAGATAAATAATAAATTACTAAAATTAAATTCAAACTATAGCATCAATTACAAAACTGGAAATATAATAGCAGAAGCATAAAACACAGTTTCACACATACACAGGTAAATACTTCTTCAAATCAACTTTTCATTCCTTTGAAAAGCTTACAACGATACCTCCATATGCTGCTAGAAAAAACAGCACTGTCCAGTTACAAAAACACTTTGATCTGAGATTGTACGACCTACTGAGAAAGTGCAGTTTGCTGGAAAAACCCAGAAACAGCCGAAAACTGCTGCACAGCCTGTTGGACAGCATGTATGGCTTACTTGTAAGACCATATGGAACTGTTCCGTACTCCCTTTCGCCTTTGCCCAAATCCCTTCTTTCTCTTTCTCTCAGTTGCTCGACTGTCCAAGTGTGTTGAAAGCCTATACCTTGACCTGTCTTTGTACTTTTAGCTGAGAATCATTTTTGAAGATTACTCCTAGTCCAAGTCATGTACGAGATACACTTTTTAGATTCAAATATTAAATGAAACACCTTTATTTTTTTACTCAACTCCAGGGTTTGAAAAATAAATGATAGAAAAATCCTGAGGTGCAACTTCCAATATTTGATTATGGTAGTGCAGGAAGAAAGCTTCATGGAGTTTGTGGAAGAAATGAAGCATCGACTGTGAATCTTATCCAGACTTAAAAAGGGACCATACACATGGATCCAAATACCTCAATCCACACCATCGAAATATCTGAGGAGGAGGTTGTGAAGCCTTCAACAATGAGATCTAACCTAACTATCAACTTCTCAACTATATGAAATGATCATAGTCCCACTTTCGATTCTTAGGTGAAAATTCTCTAGTACGATTTTGTAGTTGAAATGGAGCGGCACATGTGGTTAAGAAAGATCTAGTTAGCATTCAACTTGCAATACTTTGACAACCAGGAGGATAAGCTAAATGAGGCCTGAACATTTGGATGTGGCAACACTTATTTGGGGTGAGAGATGGATCTTTAGAAACCATAGAGGGGTCTTTGGTGAGTTTGTAGATTGGTTAACTCAGAGAGAAGATTATAACTGGGAAGAGCTCTATGATGTTCAACTCATACCCTTGTTCCAGAAAGAGATGATAGTTGAAGAATAAGTTGAGAAGTTTAAGGTGATAGAGTTAAAGGCCAACCTTTTTTGTTTTGTAGGTGAAAGATCTACATATCAAATTTGAGGTCAGAAATTAAGATTGAGGTAAGAATGTTTGAACTTGATTTATAGACAAACCCATTAGCTTATCTAGAAGAGCATGTAGTCACGTTGAAGCTTTAAAGAGCAGGGTACTCAGATGTAATAAAAAAGTTCTGCATATGATGGGAGAGCCAACTAAGAGGGGAAGTGTAAAATGTTACAACTTAAATATCCTACTTTCTAGCCTATCCAAAAGCCTAATTGCTCATGCTTAAATTGCTATTTCAAATGATCCAAATATCCTCTTAAGTCTTCAAAAATCGCTTAAAAGATCAAAACAATCGCATGAGAAAGCCTTCATAAAACAGCGGAAAACACTATCGGGACCCAAAAAACACCAAGAAAACAATGGAAAACAGGCTTATCGGCAGTCAAAGGAGTGATGCACGGGAGCCGTCAGATCTGGTCGATCAACGGTCCAAATCCGATCGGAAAATCGCAATCGGCAAAGGCTATTGGAGGCTATCGGAGGTGGCTATAAGGGAAGCGTCGATGTGATGAAAACTGGACCCGAAAGGGGTTTGGGAATGAAAATGAATAATATTTCAAATCTGCCCAAGCCATTTTTACGGTTACGGGATTTTTCAGTGTTTTAACGTATTTTTCAAATACGAAGGGAAGCTAGGGAAAGGGGCATTGCGACATGTGATCGCGACTTACAAGCGGACCCGATAGGAGAATAGGACACATTTATGAATATTTGAAGTCCGGATGAATAGTGTTTTGGCGGTTTTTCCTGTGTTTGAACGCATTTCTCTGTGTAAACAGAGAATGGCCGTTTTAAGGATTTCAAAGGCCCGATGCACTCATCCATTGTAGAACAGGTGGCTACCTCCCCTAAAGACGTTATGCAGTGATTATTAACGCTCAGAAGTGGGATTCGAGCGAGCAGAGGCCGGGAGACAGAAAGCCCGAGAAGATGAAACGAACAGACAACGCAGATTGGCTTTAAAGCCACAGATTGACAGAAAACAAGACAAGGCAGTGTTGAGATAGAGCAAAGACAAAGAGAAAGAGTGATAGAAAGAGTCTATGTACTCAAAGAGGCTTGAGAGGTTCAAGCAAAACTCTTGCTGTTGTATCTGTTGTGTGTTGAGACTCAAGTTGAGCTCATACTTTTGTAAAACTCTGTTCTAAAGACATAATAGAGAGGTCACCACTGAAGGATGGACCAAGTGATGTAGCCCAGGAGTATTGGGTGAACTCCTTATTAAACTTGCTGTGTTTATGTGTGTTGTCTATGATGTTTCTCTTATTGCTAAATTGCCTATGTATTTCACAATCTTATTGATCCATTGCACAAAGTAACATAGGTATATCCAAGCACATGAGTCTGTAATACCTTAATAGTTGTCTAAGATCTCATTATTAGATCAAGTGGTATCAGAGCTTTAGTTTTGCTAAGGTTAGACAAGCTTGTGCTGGATTGTTGAATGCTAACTAGGTCAAAGCTCAAATTAGGAGAAGGAGAACTGGTTGAGACTAAACGAGAAATTGGAAGAGTCCATCCTAGGAAGGAAATGGCAGAGGAAACTCCCTTGGACAGTTTCATGACCATGAGAGCCATGGTAGAAGAGATGTATTGAGAATTTAAGAAAGGTCGAAGTGAAGATACTTCAAACTCCAAACAAGACAAAGGAACAGAGGAACCTCTTCTAGATGGCTATTCAGAAGGCAAAGGGAAAGGAAAAGAGCCTCCTCTATCAACACCTCCTTCTAGCCCTTTGATTAAATTAGATGTAAAATTTGATTTGCCAATATATGATGGAGAATTAAATGCAGAAAATCTAGATAACTGGATTAGACAGATTGATGTATATTGCAGAGTGCAGAACATCGATTCAGAAAGGAGAAAGATTCAGCTGGCCAGCCTTCACCTTGGAGGAGCTGCCCCAGTGTGGTGGGAAGGTAGGACACAAGCTGATTTGAAGAAGCATGGTAAGATCTTTTCTACCTGGAATGAATTTGTTTCTGCCATTAAAAAACAATTCTATCCACTAGCTTATATGCAACAAGCGATGATGAGTTGGAAAACTCTTCGCCAATTAAAGGGGCAAAGTGTACAAAGCTATACCCAGGAATTTAGAGAAAGAGCTTTAATTCTAGGCATTTCTCTAGACTCACTTGAAACTTTGCTGAAGTATATAGGTGGTCTACATAGCTATTTGAGGTACACCATTCTCATGTTTAAGCCTACTAGCATAGATGAGGTATTTGTTCAGGCTACACATCTAGAGGCTAGAGGCAAGAATGTGAACCCAGAGATTGGGGGATCATCAAAACCCACTGCAAGCAAGAACAAGGAAAAGAGGAAGCAGAAATGGAAAGAGAGGAAGGCAAACACTGTACAGAAAGACAAACCTTCATGCACTCACTGTAAGAAGGTTGGACATGATGATGAACACTGCTGGTCTTTGCATTCTGAGCTGAAACCCAAGAAGTTCGATGGCAAGAAGAAGAAGACTGCTGCTGCTATTCAGAAAGATTTGGGGTCAGACTTAGGTGATGAAACAATAGTCACAACTGCAGGTATAAAAGGTAAAAATTCTGAAGCATCTACTAGTAATTCTGCACAATCTATTGATAA
>APFE031187663.1:43616-100967 GCA_000404065.3 Pinus taeda
ATGTAGATTTTAAAGATGTATATGCAACTTTAAGTCATGGCAAACAAGTAGAAGAATTGGATTATCATGTTAAGGACCAACTCTTGTATCATTTGGGAAAGTTATGCATTCCTCAAACTGGAAGAGTTAACATAATCCGAGAAGCACATACTTCTCTAATATCAGGTCATTTTGGTGTAAGTAAAACAGTTGCACAACTGTGAAGATTTTGTTATTGGCCAAGAATGCATGAAACCGTTTCTAGATATATTAAAGGGTGTGCCATGTGTGCTAAAAGCATGCCCAACAATAGAAAACTAGGCTTGTACACTCTACTTCCAGTTCCTTCTCATCCTTGGGAAAGTGTTTCCATGGACTTTGTTGGGGGATTGCCGAAATCTAGAAAAGGTCATGACTATTTATATGTTATTGTGGACAGGTTCAACAAAATGTGTATTTTAATACCTTGTAATAAGCAGATTACAGCTGAACAAACATCAAAATTGTTCTTTCAACATGTATGGGTTCATCTTGGGTTACTCACTTCTATTGTCTCTGATCGAGATTCCCGATTTGTTGGGAATTTTTGGTCAAGTCTATGGGAGTTAATGGACACCAGATTGAAGAAGAGCACATCATTTCATCCACAAACAGATGGCCAAACAGAGGTGGTCAATAGGACAATGATCCAGTTGCTCAGGGGCTATTGCAGCAAGCATCCCAAGCTTTGGGATGAACATTTATGTTATGTGCGACATGCTTACAACCGTGCTAAACATTCTTCTACCCAGAGATCTCTTTTTCAGACTTGTTTTGGTTTTATACCAAGGTCTCCCTTGGATTTTGTCTTTAGTAAGGACATGGCAGTTGATGGACACAGTAATGTGGACAAAGCAACCAATTTCATTGAACAGATCCAAGACATTCATCAGGCAGTGCAGGAACAACTGGAAAGAAGCCAGGCCAAGTACAAGGCAAGGCATGATAAGCATCGAATTGAGCATAGCTTCCAAGTTGGTGATCAAGTTTGGTTGTATATCAGCAAAGACAGAATGCAAGGTGAAGGAAAGAAGCTGAAGCCAATAAGGTATGGGCCTTTCAAGATACTTGAGAAAATTGGTGAGAACACTTTCCGCCTTGATTAGCCAGCTTACATGAACATCTATTCAGTGGTTAATGTAGAAAATTTAAGATTGTTTGAACCTTCATTAATCGAAGATCCCGAAGAGCAAAGTCAGTGGCCTTCTATTGATGATCTGCTACCGAAATATCTCAATGAGTTGCAGGAAGATACAGTTCTGGACTGAATGGTGAGTTCTACGCGCAGAGGGGATGTCGAGTACCTAAGAATTGGACTCAAAGGTTCAAAACCGAGCAGTGCATGATGGATGGAAATTGGGCAAGTGGGGAAGCTGTATCCTCACTTGATTGATGCTTAAAAACCATCTTTTGGTGGTCCAAAAGCCTTTTTCAGTGGGAAGGCGTGATCCAAAATAGATCTGAATACCCTCTAAGTCTTCAAAAATCGCTTAAAAGATCAAAACAATCGCATGAGAAAACCTTCATAAAACAACGGAAAACACTATTGAGACACAAAAAACACCAAGAAAACAGTGGAAAACAAGCTTATCGATAGTCAAAAGAGTGATGCATAGGAGCCGTCGGATCTGGCCGATCGATGGTCCAGATCTGATCGACAAATCGCAATCGGCAAAGGCTATCGGAGGCTATCGGAGGTGGCTATAAGGGAAGCACCGATGCGATGAAAACTGGGCCCGAAAGGGGTTTGGGAATGAAAATGAATAATATTTCAAATCCGCCCAAAGCCATTTTTACGGTATTTTTCAGTGTTTTAATGTATTTTCCAAATACGAAGGGAAGCCACAGAAAGGGGCATTTGACATGCGATCACGACTTACAGGTGGACCCAATAGAAGAATAGGATGCAT
Organism: Pinus taeda; assembly: GCA_000404065.3. NCBI lineage: Eukaryota > Viridiplantae > Streptophyta > Pinopsida > Pinales > Pinaceae > Pinus > Pinus taeda. The sequence goes on from APFE031187663.1 coordinate 45,545, forward strand.
TTATGAATATTTGAAGTCCGGATGAACAGTGTTTTGGCGGTTTTTCCTGTGTTTGAACGCATTTCTTTGTGACGTACCCATCTCCGTCCCCAAACTCGTGTTTCTTGGCAACATAGCTCATAACTATTTCACGCACCTTTATTTTTGTAATGACTTTCCAAAATGCTATAAAGGAGAATAATTTGGGTAAAACCTCATACCTCATGTTTCTTTAAGAACTCCCACAGTAAATCCTAGTAAATCCTTCAAATTTCGACAAAAATCTTAAGTTTTGGAATGCATTTCACATAGTTCAATCTGAATTTTCACATATGAAAACAAATCTCAGACATAAAATATTAACGTGGTTAAACAAATTCAATGCAAAGTAGAATAAGACTTTTGGAAGCAATAAATAAAAGGTGATATTAGTCTTCCGATCGAAAGAAGCTCGAAACTTGAAGTCAATTTGTCGGCCCAAAAGGATCAGAGGGTCTGCATTATCTGACGGTTGTTTTTATTTTCAAAAAGAGAATTGGGTGTAGGTTAACAACCTTTAGTCAATCTGAAAGAGCTTTCGTTGGTCACGTGCTAATAGAATAATTTCATTTAAAATATTCTTTAACCATAACGCTTTGTTTTGAATATTTATATCATTCCATGTGTCTTGTAAAGTGAGGTTTTATGATGTCAAGAACAAACATTTTTTAAAGTTTTTATAATGATATTTATGCGTAAGTGAAGTGGGCTCCCACCTATGTCAATCTTTTATGTTATGAGGTTTATAGCGTTAATAATTCTTAATAGGCCATCATGATTCTCACACAAGCCTAATTATAATATTCTACTAGTAACTTGATCGAATTTCATATTTCTCTTTAGCCTATACATATTTTAAAAAGAAGGTATTATCCACAATAGAATGCCATTTACATCACTGGTCTTATATATCAAATGATTTCTTATCTTCTTAATGTTATCTTTAGTAAAAATTCCAATTTACCTTGTTCCATGAAACACATTTATCTGCGTAAATGCTAAAAAATTAAAACAAACAAGAAATGAATCTATGACCCAAAAACCCTAAATACTTTTAAGTTCTAATAATTCATCGTAAGGTATATAAGTTTGGATGAGTTAACTTGAAATGTAAAGCTTGGTAAATGTTTAAAATGTATTTTTGCAAGTGAATTAAATCTTACACAGTGATAGTCATCCCAACACAAAGTTTTTACAAAAATATATTTATTATGGAGCTAAATAAAACTTTGGATGAACGAATAATTGTTTTAATAAACTCGTTGTGCAAGGTAAATTGAACTTAGAGAACATAAATGATAGATTATATTTGTTTTCGGGTGGAGAAGGGCTCCAAGTTCTCTAGGCAAGGTGCTAGCCCAAAGAGATCCAGGGGTCCATAATATTTTTAATCCATGAATCTTGTTTGTTTCAGGTGGAGAGTTGGTAGGTAAGTTAATCTCCTCCTCTGATCCGAAGACAAACATGCGAGCGTAGTCAAACAGTGGGGCTTCATATTCACGTTACTTTAGTTTAATTCATTAGGTTTTAAACTTTAGTTTTACTTGATACAATTAATGTGAAAGCATAGTTTTAAAAACTGGAACCGGTGACTAGACCGGTCCACCTAATAAACTAGGTTTCAAACCGGAACCAGTCAAAGCGGGACTGGTCAAATCTCAATGAACCGATCTTTAAAAAGCTACATGAAATAATTAGTTTTTAATAAAAAAACTATTTTTAAGATTTAAAACCGTGATTCCAAACCAATAGAGACAAAATATGCAAGGTTTGCTCATTTATATACCATGTAAAAGTGAACATATCAAAATGGCACTGAGTGCAATACATATCAACAACAAAATACATAATCAATGAGGGCTCTAAATGGCCTCTAGAGTCTGAAAACAATGTTCTAAGCTAAGTCACAGGACACGTCCCTTAAGGTCTCTTGTTCCGTATTTTACGTGTCGGACATGAAACGTGCCATAAAACGTGTCAAAAATGTTTTTCTTCATGTCCTCCAATCGAGACGTGTTTTGGACATGGAAAAAATGTGCCCTAACATTTTTGGCTTTTAGGACACGTGTCCCATGAAAAGTGACATTTAAAACCTGCAACATGTTTTATTTTTGGGTTTTTTTGTCATTGTTCATTGCCAAAGTCGAGTTTGCTTGCTGCCAAAATCAAATTTGTTGTGCAGTGTGAGGAATTCCATCATATTCGAGCGAAATGCTCACTTCACATTGAGAGGACAATTCACAACTTCACATTGGCCTGGACTTGGAGATGCAGGAGACGAGCGTTCACGTGCTTTGCTGAGAGTTTGGAGCACTTAAAATTCCTGTAAGTTGTGTTATAGCCTATGGAACTTAACTTTATTATACACTAGTAACCACATTTTATGACCAGTGACCACATATAGATTGTGTGTTGAAATAAAAAACCGACCTCCCTGTCATGTGGTCATGGCGCACTGCACCTTCGAGGTCTAAAGGGAGTTAACACTTGATTAATGCTTTGGTCAACATTGAAGTTTGAACACATAATTCTATAATTTATAAATCAACTTATGTGAAGTTTGAACATGATCGAACTTGTTTGAAGTTAATAACATGAACAATGAACATTGAAATGTGAACATCATTGATGTAGTAAATTAATAAATTAACTTGTAAATTAATAAATAGTAAATAGGGTATACTAAATACGAAATAAATATCATGATGATTCATATCTATATGGATCATGCACTATATTTCAGTATTGTTTTAGTATATATATATATAAAATGTGTCTCTCGTGTCCTGTTTCTGGGGTCGCTGTGTCTCGTGTCGAATACTCATATTTACGTGTCCTCTGTGTCTCATGTCCTCCTGTAATGTGACTTAGGCTCTAAGCTATGGGGCCAATGACCTACTATAAGTCTACATATCAGTGATCAACAACATGATCACTCCTCATCATGATCAAACTCATCACCACTACTAGACAAGGGATCATCAACATGGGCTACATAAATAGTATGGCTCAGAGTTTGAGGACTCCCAAAACTCCTTTACAACTTTAGTAGTAGTAGTAGTAGTAGCAAAAATAGACATCCAAACTATAAATCACTGATCAACATAGTCACTTATGAAACTCATCATTGATCCAACACTATTAGAAATGGGATCATCAACAAGAGATACATAAACATCATCTAGCTCAAAGTCTTCAGACTTGAATTGCTCAACCTTATAACATGATAGAATTTGAAAAAAGCTTAATGTGCCTAACCAATGATTTTGGTTTGAGTGAATGGTTCATCTTCTCAACCTTATAATTTGGTAGAAAAATATTAGCATGCATAACCAATTGTTTTCATTTGAGTGAAGGGTACATTCTTGTTAAGGCCATGGTAGAGGAGTTCAACAACCAATACCACCAACATCAACAAAGTTCAACACTCGATGCCACCAACATCAAGGTTCTTAAAGGGCTTCATGCTCTTGATCAAATGCCAATTGCATACCCTCATGCATGATAGAATCAAATGGAAAGATTGCAATCCCCCAAACCATAAAATCCTGAAAACCATTAAGTTTGCTAAATTTTGAGCGCAATCTAAAATTCTAGTTTCTCCATATGAAATCCAATGAGGTCAAAACCACTCTCAAACATCTCGAGTCATTTCATTGTAATGTTAAAAATTTATGTAAAAGGATTTAACATTACCACTCTCAAACTTACTTTAAGAATTTAACATTACCATTAATTGCCAACATTGCTAGGGTTGAGATGTGTCAGGCAAATGAGAGGGTAGGTATGGTTTTTTTGGAGGGGTTGTTTTTGGAGGAAAACAACCCCAAATTTCCCTCAAAACAACTTCGAAACTCACAAAACTGCGTTTTGTGGGGTTTGTGGTTGATCTCCCAATAAATTGACTGGTTTATGATGGAACCAACCGGTTTGACCATAAACCGGCTGGTCCCGTCATAAACCGACCGATTTGGTCTGTTTTTTGTGATTTTTTGGCGAAGTCAGCCCTTAAATCGGGTTTTTTGTCCAATTCAACCTGGTTGCCTAATGAATCGACCGGTTTGACTCGTTTCCAGTTCATGTTGGCCGGTTCTGAAAACTATGTGTGAAAATAGGTTTTGAGTAATAATGTTTATTTGATTGAATTCATATGAGTAATAATTTTTTCAACCTTAATGCAATAACACTATTCCTGGTTTTGAAATCTGGTCTTCCACACCTCCAATAAATAATACATTATAACATATTTTATATGATACATATGAATACCTCATTGAAAAATGAAAAAAATATTAATGGGAAATGAAGGTTTTGGTAAAATTGAAAAATTTACTCTCATAGTTGTCCTATATTAACCTTTGTCAAATATGTTTTATGATATGAATTGCCAATGTATATATAAAAATCTTAAAATAAGGAGCGTTTTATTTATATCTTGTGATTGTTTATTTTTCCCCTTTTTGTGGACATTACTCCCCTTTTTATGGACAACTAGTTATATTTATAATTATTAATCTTATTTAGTGATTTGTTTCTTTGTATTAACTAGTTATGAATGTTAATCATTAAATTGTTGCGTATATAAGTTTAATAATATTGAAATAAGTAACAAAATTAATATGCACATATATTTCTTTAGAAACGTGACATTATTTAAATATCGTTGCATACATTAATGTCTTCTTCTTTCTTTTATGGTCGAACTTTACTAATTAGTTCTTTCATTTGATTCACAGACTAACTATTCAAATTTTAGGAAGTCAGGTAAGGCTAATAATAGGAGCGGATAAAAGTTAGTGAAGGGAGAATTGTCAAAGATAGTCCAGTTTTGGGGAGAGTTGAATTTAGCTCCAACACGTAGCATTGCCACATCATCACTTCTTGCAACGTCACCATGCTCTGTTGGAGCTTTAACACCCCTAGGAATTTGGAGAAAAAGAAACATGGGTTTTGTTCCTCGTTCTTTAGACCAATTTTGACATATTACACATGAAACTTTGTTAAGGTTTGCCCCTGTTATGCCTCTTGGAAACTTGTTTTGCCACATGATCATGCCAAGTGGATGATCTCTAATTCCTTTGAAAATTTGCAAAATCTAAAGCAAAGGTTTTGTTCCTCTCATTGAGTAGACCACTTTTGATGTCATGCATGTTACAAACAACCCAATGCTTTGCCTGAAAATTTCCTTGGAAGTCTTTCTTGTATTATTTACTAAGTTTGACCAAGCTGTAACTAGCCACCAGATGCTCAGATTGGGAAAATTCCATGTGGCATGGAATTCTCTCATTATGCTCTACAATATGAGACTAGGTTGAATTTTTGACCACGTTCACCATTTTGCATTGGGAACCATCAGTTGCCTTGGGAAAAATGGAAGTTGTCATATGAGAATGCTATTTTATGAGAGCTATCATGAGGAATACTACAACAAGGCCAAGATCAGCTACGGACTCTATAGACTCTAACCATGTGGTATGACATAAGTGCACCTTGATGCGAGCTGTACTAGACCATACATCGGTGATCACCCCTTCAAAATGTAGGTTCCCATAAAACCATGATTCCTCATGAGAAGCCTACTAGGAACCTCCTATCCAATCAAGGACGAGATCGCCAAGGTGAAACTTTCAAGTGATAGCGCATGGTATGGTCAACACAATAGATACAAACTCAAACTTACAAGACACAGGTCCAAGAGAGACCTAATATAGGGCTTCACATGGTTTTGACTTGTGACCTTGGGCTTATAACGCTGGTGAATGATGCATTGGAAAAATCTATGTACTCTCATTGAAAATAGTATTTGTATCTTTTATTTTTATGCCTATAGTTATAAACAAAGGCCTTTTGTTTTGGTTGATCATAGTAGTACATTGAAAATTCTTGATAATTCCATATTGATACTTTTGAATGCTTCTCTGTTGTCATCCTGGACTCCTAGGTGATAAACACATTTGGTGTGAAGGGGTGGAACATAAGGTGGAATATATAGTTGAAGACTACACACTCAAGGATTATTGTTCTAACATAGACATTGGAGGAGGAGACATTGATATGGGTATTCAATGGCTTATTTCCTAGGGACTTATTCCACTAACCATCAAGAGATGTTCCTCATTTTACACAAGATGATCATGACTATGATATCAAAGGCTTACCAATGAAAAGCATCTAAGGTATTGATTCCAACCATTTGCCCAAATTCATGAAGAAAGGGCCACTTTGACTTAATGGATCACTTGTACTGTATTGAGGTAGATCCATAGTTTTAAAAATTGGCCGGGTTGAATTGGAAATCAGCTAAACCAACCCATCAGAAGCCTGAGCTTGTTAATTGAAGCAATAAATCCGATTCATGGCCGGTTAGGTGCTAAACCAGTCCTAATCGGTCGAGTTTGTAAAAAACCGGCCACCTTGGAATAAGCATAGGCACTAGTTTTGTAATTCTAAAGTAAAATACTTACTGTTGGTGAGAGGGATAACAAGTCTAAATAGTCCACTCTCAAGGTGCTCCTTGATGCTTCCTAGGTGCTCCCTAATGGTAATGTTAAATTCTTAAATTATCATTCAATTTCATCTTTTTACTTAAATTTTTAACATTACCATGAAATGACTCAGGATGTTTGAGAGTGGTTCCAACCTCATCGGACTTCATACGGAGAAAATAGAATTTCATATCACATTCAAAATTCAGCAGACTTGATAATTTTTAGGATTTCAGGATCAATGGGATTGTGGCATTTGATCAGATTATATCACATATGAGGGTATGTGATTGGAATTTAATCAAGAGCACCAAGCCCTATATGTGCCCAATGTTGGTGGTGTTGATTGTTGAACTCCTTTGTGATGGCCTTAACAAAAATGTTATTATAGGGAAACTTGATGAGTTATTGTCAAGTAATCAAGTTAATGTGGAAGCTTGAGTTTGATGAGTGATCATGTTGATCGATGTTTTGTTGTAGGCTAGTGGCTTAGTAGCTTGAGTTGTAGCATTGGTTTTGGACTCTAGAGTCCATTTAGAGCCTCATTGCTTATGTATTTTGTTGATGATATGTAGTGCACTCGATGCCGTTTTGATATATGCATGCTCATGTGGTATATAGATGAGTAGACTTTGCATATTTTGTCTCTAATGGTTCAAAATTGTGGTTTGTAATCTTAAAAATATATTTTTCATTAAAAAATAATTATTTTATGTATTTTTTTCAATTCTGGTTTATTGAATATAATTTGATCTGGTTTGATCTGCTTTTGGTTCGAATCACATTTAGATAGGCGACTAGTTCGAAATCCGGTTTCGGTTTTTAAAAGTATGGGTAGAGCCTTTGCTGTAAACACATATTTTAGGCCACTCTACCTTGATTTAGAAATATAAAGGTGGTCTACCAGGAGATTCCCATAGAGCTTCCAACTAACAGCTGCATTGAACATGTTATTGACCTTGATAATAAAGCACCACATTGTTTTTTTCTTATAAATATGGCCACTTTCAATAGTTTAAGATTGAAAGGTTTATGGAAGGAAGTTTCAAAAGTAGTGATCATCACTCTTTGTAAGAGTTATTATGCTGCTTCCTTTGCCTTGGTGAAGAAAAATGGTCGATTTTCTGGACTTTACATTTTGCATTGGTTATAGAACACTGAATTGAATCATTATTGATGATAAGTTCCCCATACCTCTCGTTGGTAGTTTAATGCATGAACTACATGGTGCTAAGTTCTTTTTAAAAATTGATCTCTATTATGGATATTATCAAATACCTATTTGGCACTAGATCTAAGAGAGCACTACACTCAAGACTCATGAAGGTACTTCCAATTATGAGTCATGCCATTTGTCTTATGTAATACTCTGTCTATATAATAGGCACAAATATACACTGTTTGGTAAATATCTTTGCAAGTTTGTCTTATATTTCTTTATGATATCTTCATATAATACATTCACTAAGCATCTACATTTGGATGTTATATTGACTTCTATAGTGCACTTAAACACTATTTGAAAGAAGCAAAGTGTGAATTGCCAACACTTCCCTAGAATATCTTGGCCAAATTATTTTTGCAAAATGGTGTGTATTATCCTGACAAAGATTCAAGCCTTTAAAAAATGGCGAGTCCCTATGTCGATTGGGAAGCTTTGTGGGATTTTGGGCTTAGCAAAATGTTACCATCGATTTTGTTTGTTGCTTGATTGACGAAAAAATGAATGATGCTTTTCATTGGTCAATAGAGGTACACCAAGCTTTTCGTACCTTGAAGGAAGCCCTTGCTTTAACTCCAATGCTAACTACCCTTGAAATCACTTGACCCTATATCATTGAGTGTGATTCTTTTGGATTTGGACTTGGTGCAACACTCTCACAAGATGATAGACTCGTTGCCTTCGAGAATAGGAATTTGAATGGCAAAGAACGATGCATGTCCAGTCATAACAATGTAACGAATAGAGTTCATACTTAACAAAATTATATAGAATATTTGGAAAATATATTATATATATATATATATATAATATATAATATATATTATATATATATATATAATATGTTGAATGTACAGGTGATATGATATGTTTACAAATGAGGGCCTTGCTTATATACTAGGCAAGGTGCCCCATCATGAATAGTCATGTTCCTTAGAACATGTCCCTTCAATATTAATTATTACTTATATATTATGTTCATAACATTCAATTGGATTGGGATGTTTCTGAATTGTGATTTTATGTGGATAAATGTTTGTTCCCTTTTCTTCAACTTGGGTTGTTTCGTTTGAAGACTTCGGTTTTGTCATAAGTTATTCTAATTTGTTCTCCAATTATTTTTTATCATTTTCAAGTTTCTTAACTTCAGTTAGTAGATTTTGATTGTGATTTCTAAGACGTAAGGGTTCTTCATTTTCTGAGTCAACTCTATTTTGACTCAAGCGTCTCATCTTTTTAACCTTTGATTTGTTTTAATAAACTTTGATTAAGGTTTTTTGAGCAGAAATTTTCTTCTTCCTTCTCCAATAGGTTCTCGTTGAATTTCTTCTTGCGACATTCCTTTTCTTGTTCTAATTTTGTTTTGTAGCCTTGGACTTCTTGACCTTCACAAGTAATTTTTGACTATGGTCCCTTACATGAAAAATTTCCCTGCCCTTTTTGGTTGATTTTTTGTAAAACAAATCCTTGAGATATTTATATTTCATTTCCGATGCCTTGTTTTTTTGTTTGAGTTCTTCCTGTAATCTGTTTATTTGTGTCTGTGTATTACCTTACTGTTCTTTCGTACTAAATAATTTCCCACATGTTGAACTACATATTTTGCAATTTTTAAGAATTGATTGATACTTAATTTCTGTTTCACAGAATGAATATTTAGTCCAAAATGTTGACTTATATGTGGAACTGATCTTTTTCTCTTTTTTTTTGTTTGATTTCTTTTAACTCCTTAAATATTCACTTATATATATATATATATATATAATATATATAATATTTTTTTTTTTTTTGCCTCCTTCTTTATAATCCCTTTTGATTGAAACCTTTAACCTTTTTATTTTTGCTAAAGTCAACTTTTCAAAATATGATGTAAATGTTCTTTTTAATAATATAATACCCTCATTTTACTTTTGTTGAACTTGTGGTTATTTTTCATTACCTTTTTTTTAATATATATATATATATATATATATATATTATATATATATATATATATATATATATTATTTTTTTAATTCATTTTCTTTACTATGAATAGACCCCTTTTTGTTAGATTTCCTTAAAATCCAGTATTTGATTCACAATTGTTTAAGTGTAAACCTAGAAATACAAACAATTGCTGCATTGGAAACATAAATTGCAAATACAATAGAAAATAAAAAATTAGAAGAAAAACACATCCAACACATAGAACACAAGATATACCCAGGGAACCCCAACTTTGGGGAAAACATGCAAGGGAGAACATCCCTTTCACCACAAAAAGCAACTGATCAACCTCCAAGATAACTCAATGTTCCTTTTGTGCACTTTATCTACTGAAAGGCCACACGGATCTGCCTATTTGCACACACGTGCTGGTGCAGATCTCTCCTCCTTGCACACATGTGCGAGCGCAAATCTCTCCTCCTTGCGCACATGTGCGAACTGGAGATGGCATAAACGCCGTTTGAACTGAGGCAATTCTGCCCTCAATCGATCTCTTCCTCTTCGATGTTCAACCATTGCTATTTGTTTGAACCCTAGTCTTTTCCTCTCGGTGATCTGACACACTGCTTGTGCTCAATTGACTTGCCACTTACTCGCTCTATCTCCTCTTATATTTTCGATCTCAACCCTAACATCTCTCTCAATGGTTGAGCTTAAATTGCGATGAAGGGCTAAGATTAGGAATTTTAATGTTTCCTAAGCCCAACTTTGGGAAATAATTAAATAAATTAATATTTTGCTAAAGTGGCAGTCTTGTGGGTCCCTTTGCTAGCCTTAGCACTTAGGCAAGCAAAACCCTTACTTCTCTACTCCAATCAACACTCCCTCTTAAGGGGGAAGGTGTTCTGCACTACACTCAACTTCTCTCTAAGGTAAACAAATTTGGTCTCTAGCAGAGCCTTTGTTTGAATGCCTATTGTCTTCTCCTCTATTGGCACGCACTGGAGTGTAACTATACCTTTCTGGACAAAATCCCTGATGTGATGATAACGTATGTCCATGTGCTTTGAGAAATTATGAAACACTGGATTCTCGGAGAGCTTGATGCAACTTTGATTGTCATAGTGGATCACGGTAGGCTTCAACTCCTGTCTAAACAAGCACACGAGAAGCTTCCTCAACCAAATAGCTTTCACACCTTGCTAAATTGGTAGCCATGTACTTGGCCTCGGCGATGCTCAATGCAACTAATCTCTGCTTTCGTTTGAACCAAGAAACAACTACAGATCCAACACTGAATGTGCATCTCGATGTGCTCTTCATATCTATGAAGCTCCTTGCCCAATCTACATCCATGAAGCCCTTAAGCCTCATCTCATCAACCTATCTATGCCACAATCTGCACTCTATTGTCCCCCTGGATATCTCAATACATGCTTGGTAGCAAGCCAATGCACTTATGGTAGTCTTGACCATAAACTGGCTCAAAGAGTTAACTGCAAAACATATGTTTGGTTCTGTGTTTACTAAGTACATCAGTAACCCTATTAACTGCTGGTAAAGTGAAAGATCTACTTGCTTTGTTCTGGATGTATCCACCTTCCTCCAATTTGTGCCTGGAAGCGTAGTCACAGGTCTACAATCCTGCATGTGAAACCTCAAAATCTGCAAGGCATACTTGCCTTGCCCCAAGAAGATCTTGCCATCACCTTGCCAAACCTGAAGCCCAAGGAAATATCGCATCAAGCCCCATATCCTTAAGCTCAAACTCGTCTACAATATCTCTCTTGCACCCCTACATGAGCTAAATCGTGCCTATAAAAATCAGATCATCCACATATATCACTAGAATAAGCAGCTCACCTCCAACAACAATGTAGTAGAGGTTGGGGTCCACTTCACTCTTGGTGAAGCCCAATCCCTTAAGGTAACTGTCTATCCGAGCATACCATGCTTGTGGATCCTGTTTGAGTCCATGCAAGGCTCTCTTGAGTCTGAAAATGTGAGTATCCCTATTGGATGTCAGAAATCCCTCCGGCTGCTCAATGTAAATATCCTTCTCAATAATCCCATTGAGGAATGTTGTTTTAACATCCATCTGGTGGATTTTACACCCCATTTATGCTGCAATAGTTGCAATAGCCTTGATAGAGGGGTATTTGGCCACTAGGCGAAAGGTTTCGTCATAATTGATCCCCTCTATTTGCGAGAACCCCTTTGCCGCAAATCTTGCCTTGTATTTTTTGACGCTCCCATCAGTGCCATGCTTGATCTTGTTAACACAACGAGAGCCAACGACAAATTTTCCTTCTGGCCTCGACACCACCTCCCAGACATCATTCCTTATGATTGAGGCATATTCCTCCACCATGGCATCTCTCCACACCTATTGAGTGGCTTGCTTCTTATGAAAATTCTTCAGAATGAGAATGTCCAAGTACCTTATATGGATTATGAATAACTCCCTTTTTCAAAGGGAGCGTTGAAATATATAACTAGGTCTTCATAATGATATATGTAATCATGATTTTATATAATGAGAAAAATAAATTTATCATTGTTATTCTTGAGTCATGGGTTTCACGCTCAAGGGAATTTATTTTATAGGTCAAACTCCCATTGAGAGCTTTTAGGGCTTGTTATTGAGTCTACAAGTCATAAGAGTCATTGTCATGTATGAAAGACCCTTCTTGGGCATGTCACATATTGTAAAGAAAAAATCTGTATAGTCAAATATGTCAAGGAAACCATTCAAGACCTTGTCACAATGTCACATCAAGTCGTCCATCAAAGGAGTACAAGTCGACTTGCCTAAGAAGATCAAGTCGGCCTATTAAGGCTCTAGAAGAAGTCTATAAATAAGTAATCCTGACCTCACTTGGAGGACATATGCAATCACTCAAGAAGCTCGATCAAGACAAAATAGAAGGACGAAAAGGAAGCTAAAATACTTAGAAAAAAAGAGTAGTATAACGAAGTTTTGGATTGTCTTTTGGGCTCAAACTATTCACACGTGCGAAAGTGACAGAGTGTCAGCGATTGTAGCAAAATCACATATATTATAATCATCACCTATAGCCGAGTTTTGGGACAAAAGAGGTCTCTGTCATAAGTTGAGCTGACAAGGAAGGAAGGATAAGACAAGTGAAGGAGATAGGAAAAGATTTTATCCATGTTTTGATCACACGTGTTATCCTAGGGTTTTTGAAGAAGAGATCGAAAGTTGCATGTCAAAAGAGGCCAAAAATTACAGTCAAGGTGCAGATTCGAGCTTATGATGCGAAGAAGAGACTTGGGTTGACTTTGCTAGAAGTTAGTTTTTCAAGAAGAATTGTGACTTGGTCTTGGAGGGGCCATTTGGTCTTAGTTTTTCAAGAAGAATTGTGACTTGGTCTTGGAGGGGCCATTTGGTCAAGGGTCATAGGTCTTGGAATTTGTCAATTGAAGGTCTACAAGAAGAGAAGAATTCTTGTGGGTTTTCCTCTTAATTGGAGAGGTTTTGGCCCTAGTTGATTGCCTATATTTTGTGTCCTCTCGTCTTATTGTTATTTATGGTTTGGTAGTTGTTTGATGAATAAAATACTAATAATAAACAAGTGAAACAAGAAGCTAATCAAGTTAAGTAAAAATACATCACAAGTAGTTATCAAACAAAGAGAAATCATCTAATGTTGTTGCCCCTAGATTTCTCAACTAGCTGCTTGAATCATGACTCCCTCATCTAGCTAATGCCATGGCTGTCTCAAACTACAGTTTATACAGGCTTTTGTGCCTTTTGCCACCATCCACACCTTGTGGGGTTAAGGGTTTTTCTCACTAACTTAGATGTGTGTGAGATGGGGTTGTAACCTATTCCCAACTCTCTCCGTTTAAGCTCTTTTCTAGATAAGCTAAGGGGGTAGTCCCTAAATGAAAAGCTAAGCTAAAAATTGATGTGAGGTTTTTAGGAGATGTCAAGGTCAATTGGTGTTGATTTTTAATGTACCTTGGACAAGTGGTTTCCCATGGGTTAGTCTCTACCTAGGGAAAAGTGTCCAAAATATTTTTTTTTTTCCGAAGTGTGACTTTATAAAGTGAAAGTGATTTTATAAGTGGTAAAGTCAATGTTAAATTATAAAGTGAAAAGTGACTTTAGACATAAAGTACAATGTGGGTACTTTATTTAATGGGTGAGTTAAAAAATAGAAAGTGAGAATTAAATGCACATTTATTTTGATCCCTTGATCGAAATGAATCTGAGCCATTAGATCTTAGGGTTGCCCAAAAGTCATTTAGGGAAACAAAAGGGGGAAAGAAAAGAGAGACTGCATTCATTCTTCATGAGCAGATAGGAGAAAGGAGGCTGAGAGCTGGAGAAAAGTTTTGAAGGAGAAACAAGCTGAAGGAGTGATTTCTAGGCAAAGTTGGGCATGAAAATCAAGGCATAGAAGACAACAAACAACACAATACGAACAACATTTAATATTGTGCGCTGCATGTAGTTCGAGAGAAGTTTTTGAGATTTTTTTTTTGAAAAATCTGTACAACCTGTACGGAATATGTACAATACAGTCCCTATAGTCCGTATCTGTACAATACATATTTTCAACTTCAAGTGGGCATGAAAATCGAGGCAAAGTGGGCATGATTTTCATGGAATTTTGGGCTGAAGAGATAAGTTGTATTTTGTTGTTTTGTTTTGTTTGCAAATGTATTTTTCCTGAACTTGAAAGATAAATAAATTTGAAGAGCTCTCTAACGGTTTCCCCCGAAGAAGATTGAAGGGGTTTTCCTGGGGCTAAGTTGACCAAAAATCTATTTATTTTTATGTGTTGCTGGTCTCTTTATGTCCATATTTATTTTCAGCATGTGTTGACATTCCCATGTCTTTTAATTTGAAAATTTCATTTCCAGAATTCTAAATGTTGAATGTATGTTTATGGGAAAGGGCATTTAGCTGAATGGGAGCGATAAGGTGAAATTAAAACCGGGTTGGGATTGCATAAAACGTTTAAGTCATCAAATTTCAACATGGTATCAGAGCTACAAGCTGAAAATTGCAGTTTGAACAACAAACACTAGTTTGGGACAACAAACAGTGGTTTGGACAACAAATAGTGGTTTGGACAACAAACTGAACTTTTGGGCAACAAACTCAGTTTGGACAACAAACTGATATTTTGGGACAACAAGGTCAAATTTCACACAGAGACTGAACTTTTGGGATGACAAGGTGTGCTGGAAAGTTCATTTCTCCATTTTCTTGGGTTTTGTAAATTTTGGACAACAGTCATGGCCATGTTCGTAAGTCTTGGGAGGTCTTTGGAGATGATGTTACCTCTAGGGAGAATCTTCCCAATTGGTACAGATTTTTGGATGATTGTGTGCAACATGAGATACAGAAGACTGGCAGTGGCGGGGTGAAGGTAACATATGAGGAGGATGTAGCTTTGACAACCAAAGGGGAAGAACAAAGGGAAGGCCAAGAAAGGGGCCTCATCAGATGGGGCTAAGGGAAAAAAGAAGAAGAAGAAGAAGAAAGATACGGACGTGTCCAAAGTCAAATGTTGGGCATGTTAGAAGATGGGACACTATGCTGCTATGTGTCTTGAGAGGAAGAACAAGGGGAAGAAGGGTACTGCAACATCAATAGAGATGGAGTAGTTTGCTTCACAGTTTGACCAGAACTTTGCATTTATTACTTCTACATCTAGTAGGAGTACATCATCCGATGTGTGGTACATAGACAGCGGGGCTTCCCGCCATATGATAGGTGCACGAGAGTTTTTTTCAGAGTTTGTAGAGAGGGCACTTGATATTGAGATTGTACTAGGAGATGATCTCCCTGTGAGAGTTGTTGGTGTAGGGACTGTGACCTTTGAGAGGGAGTCTTTGCCTCCTTTGAAGGTCATAGATGTTTTATATGTTTGAGGATGAAGAAGAACTTGATTTCAGTGTCTCTTATGGAGGAAAAGGGGTTTGGCGTCACTTTCTCAAGAGGGCAAGTATTGATGCATCCCATGGGAGCTTCCATCACTTCGGCCAAAGTGATTGGAGTTCGCTTTGGGAAACTATACAGGTTCAGTTTTCAGTCGATAGGAGCATTGGTGAGTAGCACATTTGATAGCACTCGCACGAGTACCACCAGCAGTAGAGACTTGTGCGAGTTATGGCACCGGAGGATGGCACATATGCATCATGGAGCTTTGAGAGTATTGAGGGAGATCACTACTGGAGTTCCTGATTTCAGTGTCGAGCATTTGTAGTGGGTGGTGTGCTTTGGGAAAGTACACCAAGCTACCATTCCCAACGATCGACAATAGATCTACAGGTATACTAGACTTAATTCATACTGATGTTAGTGGTCGTATGTCTCATGTGTCTTTGGGTGGTTATGAGTATTATGTTATATTCATTGATGACTACTTTAGGAGGACTTGGATATATTTCCTGAAGACCGACAATGAGGTCTTCAGTCGCTTTAAAGAGTTCAAGGCTCTTGTGGAAAAGCAGATTGGGGTGTCTGAAAGGAAGAATAGAGCTATTGTTGGGGTTGCTAGAGTGATGATTCATGATCATGGGTTGCCTTTGTTTTTGTAGGTTGAGGCCTGCAATATTGCTGCTTATCTTTAGAACATGAGTCCTCACAGAGTATTGGGGAATATGACTCCAAATGAGGCTTTCACTGGAGAGAAGCCTCATGCAGGGCATCTTTGTATCTTGGGATGTCTCACATATTCTCATATCCCCAAGGAGCAAAGGACGAAGCTGTAACCCATAGCAGTGAAGGGTATCTTTATGGGTTACAATGAGACTTCGAAGGCCTATCAATCTTTATTCCTTTTAAACGAAGAGTGGTGATTAGGAGGGATGTGAAGTTCGAGGAGGAGAGGGCCTATCGGAGATCACGAGAGTATGATAAGAGAGAGTCATAGACTTCTCCTCCGCAGGGAGGTCAGGTACAGGGAGCAGGACTTCGGGGTTCTGGATCGACTGGTATAGGAGGTACTTCAATGTCAGTGACATCTGGGGCTCTAGTGGCGAGTTCACTGAGCACTTCTTTAGGGAGTCCATTGGTACAAAGTTCACATGGCACTTCAGCTGACAAAGGCACATGTGCCAGTACAGGTTCTTCGAGGACAGGTGCTGTTACAGGCACACCAGGTTCAGTTGGCAGACCTTAGGTTTACCAGACTGGGGGGCAGAGGATGAGGTTCCCTATGGGGAAGCTTCTTCATGGAAGAGGAGGCCTAAGTGCCTTCAAGACACATTGAAGGAAGCGGAGTCCATTGGTCCTCCGAAGAGGGTGAACAAGGAGAGTGCTACCTGAGCGGTGTTGCAGTTATGTAGCCAAGGCTACCAACATTGTTGACTCTGAGCCTACTAGGTATGAGGAGTTTTCCAACCAAGAAGTATGGAGAGAGGCTATGGTGGAGGAGTATGCCTCTATCATTAAGAACAATGTCTGGGAAGTGGTGCCTAGGCTTGAGGGCAAGTGAGTTGTGACTTCCAAGTGGCTCTACAAGATCAAGCATGTTGCAGATGGCAGCATTGAGAAGTTCAATGCGAGGTTTGTGGCTAGAGGGTTCTCATAGATGGAGGGAGTTGACTATGATGAGACCTTCACTCCCGTAGCTCGGTACACGTCTATCCGGTCCCTTATTTCTATTGATGCAGAAATGGGTTCGCAAATCCATCAGATGGATGTGAAGGACCGCATTTCTGAATGAAGTTATAGAGGAGAAGGTGTATGTTGAGCAACCACAGGGCTTTGAGGTACTTGGGCGAGAGACCCATGTATGCCGGTTGAGGTGAACACTCTACAGACTCAAGCAAGTTCTGAGGGCTTGGTATTAGAGGATTTATACTTACTTGTAGTAGATGATCTGCTCATTCTTGTGCTGTATGTTGATGACTTGTTCATTACTGGGGCAAAGACATTGATTATTGGTTGCAAGTAGGATCTTGCTATGGAGTTCGAGATGAAGGACGTTGGGCTGATGTATTACTTTTTGGGGCTTGAGGTGTGGTAGGAGGGGCAAATCTTTCTAGGGCAGGGGAAATACACTGTGGATGTGTTGAGCAAATTTCACATGGCAGACTGTAGGCCCATGTCTACACCTATGATCACCAACTGGAAGAAGCTTCATGCTTCAGATTCTAGTTTGGTGGATCCCACATTGTTTAGGCAGCTTATTGGGTCCTTGATGTATCTGGTCAACACTAGGCCAAATATATGCTTTGTAGTGAATACACTTAGCCAATTCATGGTTGAGCCTAGGAGGGTGCACTCTGCAAAGCACATTTTTCACTACGTGCAGGGGACTGTTGATTATGGTGTGGACTATAGGCAGGGAGATGGAGTGAGGTTGGCAGGTTATACAGATTCAGATTGGGTAGGCTGTGCTTCTAACAGGAAAATCACTTCGGGGTGTTGCTTCGGATTGGGTTTGGTAGTTGTGTCGTGGTTCGGTCGAAAGAAAAAGTCAGTTGCTTTGAGCTCTTCTAAGGCTGAGTATATGGCTGCTAGCGGGGTAGTTGTTGGGGCAAATCTTTCTAGGGCAGGGGAAATACACTGTGGATGTGTTGAGCAAATTTCACATGGCAGACTGTAGGCCCATGTCTACACCTATGATCATCAACTGGAAGAAGCTTCATGCTTCAGATTCTAGTTTGGTGGATCCCACATTGTTTAGGCAGCTTATTGGGTCCTTGATGTATCTGGTCAACACTAGGCCAAATATATGCTTTGTAGTGAATACACTTAGCCAATTCATGGTTGAGCCTAGGAGGGTGCACTCTGCAAAGCACATTTTTCACTACGTGCAGGGGACTGTTGATTATGGTGTGGACTATAGGCAGGGAGATGGAGTGAGGTTGGCAGGTTATACAGATTCAGATTGGGTAGGCTGTGCTTCTGACAGGAAAAGCACTTCGGGGTGTTGCTTCGGATTGGGTTCGGTAGTTGTGTCGTGGTTCGGTCGAAAGAAAAAGTCAGTTGCTTTGAGCTCTTCTAAGGCTGAGTATATGGTTGCTAGCGGGGTAGTTGTGAGGCCATTTGGCTTCACAAGTTGTTGTATGGCCTATTTGATTACGAGTTGAGACTAATGGTTATTCATTGTGATAATCAAAGTTGCATTAAACTCATGAAGAATCAAGTGTTTCATGATAGGTCAAAACACATTGACATCAGATATCATTTCGTTAGGGACTATGTCCAGAAGGGGGCAGTGAAGCTGGAGTATATATCAACAGATGAGCAGGTGGACGATGTTCTCACGAAGTCCTTGCCAAGAGGCAAGCATGTCCATTTCAGGGACAAGATGGGTGTGGTGAGAAATGCTTTCCTTGGTAAGATGGAGTGTTGATTTTTAATGTACCTTAGACAAGTGGTTTCCCATGGGTTAGTCTCTACTTAGGGAAAAGTGTCCAAAATAATTCTTTTCCTAAGTTTGACTTTATAAAGTGAAAGTGACTTTATAAGTGGTAAAGTCAATGTTAAATTATAAAGTGAAAAGTGACTTTAGACATAAACTACAATGTAAGTACTTTATTTAATGGGTGACTTAAAAAATAGAAAGTGAGAATTAAATGCACATTTATTCTCATCCCTTGATCTAAGTGAATCTTAAGCCATTAGATCTTAGGGTTGCCTAAGAGTCATTTAGGGAAACGAAAGGGGGAAAAGAAAAGAGAGACTGCATTCATTCTTCATGAGCGGATTGGAGAAAGGAGGCTGAGAGTTGGAGAAAAGTTTTGAAGGAGAAATTTGTTGCAGCAAGCTGAAGGAGTGATTTCTGGGCAAAGCTGGGCACGAAAATCAAGATATAGAAGACAATGGAAGCTACAATACAAACAACATATAATGTTGTGAGATGCACGCTGTTTGAGAGAAGTTTTTGATTTTTTTTTTTGAAAAATCCATACAGGTCGTATAGCGGTACAGAAAGTAGTACAGTACAGTTTGTATAGTCAGTATGCCGTATAATACATATTTTCAGCTTCAAGTGGGCACGATTTTCAAGGAGTTTTGGGCTGAAGAGATAAGTTGTATTTTGTTGTTTTGTTTTGTTTGCAAATGTATTTTTCCTGAACTTGAAAGATAAATAAATTTGAAGAGCTCTCTAACAGGTTTCTCCGGAGAAGATTGAAGGGGCTTTGCCTGGGTTTAAGTTGACCAAAAATCTGTGTATTTTTATGTGTTTTGCTGCTTTGTTTATGTCCATATTTATTTTCAACATGTGTTGATAGTGCCATGTGTTTTAATTTGAAAATTTCATTTCTGAAATTCTATATGTTGAATGTATGTTTATGGGAAATGACATTTAACTGAATGAGAGTGATAAGGTGAAATTAAAACTGGGTTGGGATTGCAGAAAACTATTTAGTCATCAAATTTCAACAATTGGATTACTTGAAGATTATGAGCAAATTTCTAACAAATATGATGAGCAATATGAAATGAAATATACTTCAATAACCATCAACACATAAATAAAAGATGAGCGTATAAACCCAATGCCTTCAATATTGCTTCAAAATAAATAACACTTGATAAAAAATGAAATGAAACACAACTAATCCCATCAATCAAATAGATGTCAGAAAAAAGATGATATCACTTGCAAGATTTAAAATTGCTATCAAAGAAATGCTTTCAAAGTATAACCATTCACAATTCTAAAGCATGTAAAAAAGCAATGTAAAATAACTTCCAAAATGAAATAATCTAAAACTTCACTTGCAAAATGAAAGATACGTTACTTGCTCAATGAGATATTACAAAATGATCAATTCGAGACATTTTCATCATGACAAGCATATAAATAAATTGCAAGTAAAACAACTTGAAAAGTAAAGTGAATTAAGATGAAATGCACTTAACTAAGGCTAGATGCAATCATCTTTGTTAACTTTAAGCATAATTCCTACTCTAAGTGAGAGATCTTCCTCTTAAAATCTTGCTAAAGGGTCGAAGACACGATGGTGTCGTTATGCTTGGAGGTTAATTGAGTTAAAATGCAAACTATTGTAAAATGCCTAAATGTAATGCAAGTAAGTTTTCCCAAATATATTTGCAATGCTTCAATATAATGGAAATGAGATAATGCTCAAAGTAAATTGCAAATGTAACTTCAATTGGAAAAAGAAATTAACTTGCAAGTAAATTAAAATGATGTAAGTAAGTTTGCTTTGCAAAAGACTCGAGGAATTGCCTTAGTAAATGGAAATGCTCACAGTGATAAAACTTGAAAAGGTTTCTCTCAAATTTGTACAAGACACATAAACATAAGCTTCATAGATAAATGGAATTGTAAATTGCTCCAAGTAAATGCCACAAACCATAAAATTATAGCAATTGAAAATGAGATGAAGCAATAAAAATGAAATGCTTGCTTGTAAAGTACGCTTGGAAAATAAGTGAAAAAAATAACAAATGAGCTTATAGTGATGCAACTGTTTCCCCAAAAAAGCAAATTGTTGAGCAACTAAATTAAACTTGCCACATAACTCCAAATACTTGCATGTAAGAAGCGAGTTGTTTTAAAGCAAGATATCAACTTGCACTTCAAAGGAAAATGAAATGCAAAGCATCAAATGAAGTTGTTGCAAAATTTAACTTAGAAGTTGAAATGTGATGGTGAGGTTTTGTTAATTTTAAAGCATACAAAAATGAGCTAAAAAGGGAAGTTGGAAAAGGTGAGATGCAAAATTAATCCACCCACACAAAATCTTTCTTCTAAATAAGGAGAAAGGATGCCTTGGGTAAACCCAAGCTTCCACAAGAAAAATAGATCTTTTATTAAGATATTACAATGACGTAAAAGCCTCTTAGAGGGCTGTTGCCAAAAAGATGAAGGTGTTTGTACAAGATGAGAGCTAGAAATAGCTAGAATATCCCTCCAAACTATAGCAACTTCAAAGGACAATGAAGTCAGTCTAAAATCAGAAAATTACAATCTCTGCAAAGGTCCACCACCTAGTTTTTTTTGCAGCTCCTAATGTCCATGACCTCCTTATAGTAGATCTTGGGTGCTTGAGAGGTCCTACAAGAAAGGTAGTTAGAGTTTTCAATGGTCTTTCCTTGAGGCACTTGTGTCAAAACTCTAGTTATGGGCCGCAAAACTAAGACAAGATTAGTGTAAAAAAGTATGTAAGTATGATAAAAAATAATATACAAAACCAAATCAAGTGATGGGAGTGAACCCCATCACTTGCCTAGTTTGGGAAATGCTCTTAAATAGTTAAATAAATCAATGAAAGCATAATTTTTTAAAGAGACTTAAATTATGAAGTATTTGCTTGTATACACGCTATGTCTAAGAAAATCCCTGCAAGAAACCACTTTGTAAGATGAACTATGGAATTCAAAGAACCAATGACAACTTCTTGGAGAATGTGTCAAGAGTGGATTGGTCTCTCCAAAGACTTCCCCTCACGCTTGGTATTTGATCCTACAAGATTTTCCTCTACAAAACTTCAATCAAACATAGTCCCATATAGATATAGCAAATAAGTAATGATAAGAAAACTCTAGAAATTTATTGGAAAATAACTAGAAATTTTCTACACCTAGATCATAATCAATTGCCAATGCAAGATAGCTTTACATTAACAAATCTACAATAACATATGGAAAATAAAATAGATCAAAGCATGAGCAAAGAAAATTATACCAATAGTGAGCCAATCATCATGTTCCAATGGAACAACTCATGAATGAACTCCAACGTCTTTTATTGCAATTGAGAACAAGTGTATATAAGAGCAGAGTTTCCCCAAGCACAATAGCTCATAACAATGATTACAAAATGAGAACACAAAGCTATATTATATAGAGAAATGGGAGTCAATATCAATGTAGCAACCAAGTCACAAATGGCCATGGAGAAGGTCCCAAGAAGGAAATCGAATTACAAGTGTGTATGAGAGATGCCAAGTGTAGAACCTTCACCAAATCGAATTCCATAGGTGGCATAAAAATCTCCTCAGACAAAATCAAATTCTCCAAGTGTGCATGCAAGCAAATCCAAGTGTGAACCAATCAAGTAGTTAACTCATGTCAAACTCCGTGATCAAACCATGTGATGACACTTATCCTCAAGGAATGCGTTGATCCTCCTCTAGCAATTGCGTGGGCCTCTTGAGCGAACTCGTGTCTCATGATGGAATGACAAGTGTAGATGGGTGGGAACCCATCTAGGGATAAATTTAAACAAAAGTCTCTATCAAATATTTTCCCAAATCCTCCCAAATGAGTATTAACTCCACACATTTGAATTTTCCAAGTAAACAACTTCCTCATTTATTGTCAGAAATTCGATTTTCTTGAGTGGGCCACATATTTATGATGCAAGGTGCCAAATCATTCTCCACTTGTCCTTTGACTTGAGATCATTTCTAAGTCATTTTGTCACATGGAGTTATTCATTTTTCTTCTTTTAATTTATTCATGGTTTAATATATTGTTAGATTTCCCACTAAACTTAGGAAATGTAGGTTTTGAGGGTCTAGAACTTCTCTTTTACCCCTCAAAGTTGTCATAGTAGAAAGTTGAGGGTGAGAGGTGTACTTTTGAGCACATATACCCCATACAACTTCTCTAGACATCACTTATTACATTATACATTTAGATTTTATTCAAATTTCCGCCCTGTGGGATTCTTTTTTTTAAATGACCGCTAGACTTATTCAAATTCCACATAATTTTATGAGTGATCTTGTATGGTAATATATAGTGACTCTACATTATACATTCAAATTTCCGCCATGTGGGATTTTTTTTTTTAAAATGACCCCTAGACTGATTCAAATTCCACAAAATTTTACGAATGATCTAGTATGGTAATATACAATGACTCTAGACACTAGGACTCACCCAAGGCCTCGCTTTCAAGGTGTACTCTGGCTTTGGAGTTATGCTTGGAGGAAAAAACTCAATTAATTATTAAGTCCCCATAAGGATATAATAATTAACCAAGTGAAAAAAACCTCCCAAAGTAAACTCACTTGATGACAAAGTCTCAAGTTACCTAGGCATGTTGTATGATTCAATTCATCATACTAGCATCACTTTAACATCGTCCCTGCAAGGCTCGTGGAATTTGAGTACAACAGAAAAAGATGAGAAGAAGTAGAGCTAAAAAACTCTGATGACATAATGAACTTTAATGGTAGATGAAGCCTTTTATACATCCTTGGGCATGGAGTCTTCAAAAAAATCTTTAGGTGCCACTCCAATGGTCGACAATACCTAACCTTGATTTGCTTAGCCACCTTGGAGTCTGAGGGATTTTTAAAAACCCTACCTTGTTTGAAGCAATGTGGAAAAAGTCGACCTTGGGAATAAATCGACAAGGGTCTAGGAATTGAAGAAGTCATTAAAGTTGGTAATTTTTGAAAAAATAGGCAAAAGCCCGACAAAATTAAAAAAATACAAAAATATTCATTTAAAAAAATTAGTATCTAAAGTATCCACAACATCAAATAAACGCATTTCCACATAAATATGAAAAAAAACTAATATATAATATGTATAAAAAGTCTAGTGCTATATCACATGTCAAAATAGTGAATCAAGTTCTGAATCCTAAGTCCTGACTTAGTCTCAACTCTCAAGAGTCAAGTTATCAACAAAAAATATAATAAATGTATATTATGATTCATCATCATGAGTCATCTACACGTCATAAAGTAATCAGTCACTGAGATCCTTTACCCCTTTTATGGGAATAGGGAATGGCTTTGCCTTTTCCTTTAGAGGAAAGGCCTCGACATATGCTTGCCACACAACTTGTAAGACAAATATTGTCGACTTCGCCCCCCCACTGTCGGGTATAGGATCAGGTTAACCATATTCCCACATAGGGTCCAAATTCCTCGACATTTTGTGTGAAACTTTGAACTTGAATTTTAACCTAGGGCGCAAAAAAAATTAAAAATTTCCCATCACATAGAAGCAAACACAAATGTAATTGTTAATTTAAATTTTAAAAGCAAACACAAATGTAATTGTTAATTTAAATTTTAAATGCCTCTTCTCACTCACTTGAACACACTCAGGTTCACTAAAGAAAGGTTTGAATTTTTTATTCTTGAAACATGTAAACGATCTAAAAGTTATGAAGTTTTGATTCAATCTAGATTCTAAACAATATTTTGATTCAAATTTCTAAGCAGCAACAAGCTAAAAACAAATTAATAGAAAGATTTAAGAAGCCATTTGTGTTGCAAACACTGAGAGAGAAATTAAATACGTACTTGGCAACGACTAATCGACACCCTGAGTCTCTCACATTGAGCAATGGACAAATCTCCAAATCCACGACATAAAACTAGTAAATCTGCTCCTCTTGGGCAATGGCAAACACCTCCTCTCTCCACAGGGATGAATGGAAAAAAGAAGAGTGAAAAATGAGTGAAATTTTTGGCCCTTGGCCTCACTTATGCGCAATCTGGGCGGGCTTCACAATTTTTTCAATCAATTCCTGATAAAATCACAACTTTTTTGATAGAATCCCAATTTTTTCGTTTCCCAAAAAGTTGCCAAAAAATCAGCCAATAAAATCAGCTAGCTCAAAAAATTGGACTTTGCCGATTTTATCGTGACTTTTTCCACATTGGTTTGATGGTCTCCGCATACCCCTTATCCTCCAATGTTGAAACTAAAACGAGGTTCTTCTTGAGCCCAAGTATGTAAAGGACATTTTTGAGAAACAAAGGGTTTCCAAATTCCCTCTAAAATCAAACAATACTAGTACCCTCGACTTGATACTTTCCATCATCTCCCATCTCAATGTCGAACTGCATGCCCCTTTTTGACAATTTGTTGAAATACTTCTTATTGATATGGCAAGACACATCACTATCAACATACGATAAACTAGTAGCCACTGAGCTTTCCATGCAAGCAATGAGTGAAAACTCCTTCTCAAAATGATAAGAGAACTCATCTATGTCTGCAAAGGTTGCTACTTGGTCCTTCTTGGGCCCTTTATTCCTATTAGGAAATTTACTAGCATAATGTTCAAATTGGTGACACCAAAAGCACTTGATCTTGCTAAGATCCTTTTTCTTCTTCTCTCCCTTGGAGCTCAACTCTCCACCACCACTACTTCTTTTGCCCTTAGATTTGCCCCCTTTGCAGGCTAGGGAAAAGTTCTCTTCATCTTCTTTAGTGTTAACATGAGACACAACTTGTTTGCAAATCTCTTCTTGGATGTAGTCACCCCATAATTGCTCCCAATTTGGAAGCTTTTCTTTGGCACAAATCCCATGTGTGAAACCTTCCCACGACTGTGAAACCCAATAGAGAAAAATTCACTAGATCCCTAAGAACTATCTCGCCCACACCAACTAACTCTTTACTTGGGAAAACTTGGTAAGGTAAGATACCATAGAATTTGACTTGGTCATTTTAATATTTCTAAGCTTGTCCTTTAATACCAACTTCCCGACCTTATTTGAACCTTGATAGACACCAATGATGGCTATCCACATGGCTTTGGCTGTTTTCTTCCCAGTCAGGTGAGAAATAATGTGGTCTTTGACTCCCTCCAAGATAATTCTTCTTTCGTTGGCATCCTTCTTGTTATGCTGAGCCAACTGCTGAGGGTCAATGGGTGTAACTGGGACATTATCAACAAACTCCCTTACCACTTCCTCCTCCAACACCACTGTTATTCTTTCACGCCACGAATAGAAGTTGGACGCACCATCTAATCTGTCTCCAAATCTGAGACCTTGATACACCATACTGCCAATTCACATTGCTTAAAACAAATCGCTCTGCCCATAAACAATAGACACTGGCCAAAAACCCTAGCGGCCAAATCGATATGATTAAGTCGCTCCCTTTGAATTGCAAAACTTGCACTTGAAGAAAAAAATTGTATTTGGTCTTCAATCAAAGGCTACACTCTAATACCATGTTAGATTTCCTTAAAACCTAGTAATTGATTCACAAAGTTTCAAGTGTAAAACTAGAAATACAAATGATTGCTGCATTAGAAACTTATATTGCAAATACGCCGAGTTTTCTACCTTATCATGCACAACGAAAAATAAATAAATTAGAAGACAAACACGTCGAACCCATAGAACAGAAGATAAACCTAGGAAACCCCAACTCCAGAGAAAACCTGGAAATTTACGTCTCTTTTATTATCTTCAGCAAAATTTTCTTCATAAAATTACAGCAAGGGAGAACTTCCCTTTGACCACAGGAAAACAACTGATCAACCTTGAAGATAACTCAATCTTCCTTCTGCGCACTTGATTTGGTGAGGGACTACACAAATCTTCTTCTTTTTGATTTGTGCGAGCACAAATCTCTCCTCCTTGCGCACACATCCAAATTGGAGACTACACAAATGCTGTCTGAACTAAGGCAATTCGACCCTCAGTCAATCTCTTCCTCCTGGATGCCGAACCCCTGCGACCTGCTTAACCCTAGTCTTTTCCTCTCGCTGATTTGACACATTGCTTGTGCTTAACTGACTTGCCACTTACTCGCTCTATTTTCTCTTATAATTTCGACCTCAACCCTAACATCTCTCTCAATGGTTGAGATTAAATTTTGATGAAGGCCTAAGATTAAATCATAAGTTATTTTTTTGTTTTTTGTTTTTTTCAGTCCAACTTTAGGAAATAGTTAAATAAATTAATATTTGCTAAAGTGGCTGTCTTGTGTGTCCCTCTGCTAGCCTTAGCACTTAGGCAAGCATAACCCCTACTTCTCTACTTCAATCAACACTTTTTTTAACTTTATAATTTTCCTTGGTAATTTTTTTATAATTTAATAAGAACTAATATAATTTTAGTTTATACTTCTTAAACCACTTATTGACCTTGGGTTATAATTACTTTGATTTCTTATTTCCAATATAACTCCTTGGTGGGTACCTTTCACTTATAATTAGTGTCCACTTAATATTTTATTGTCCACATTCTATTTGCGGGGTGCTTCTTTAACGATATAATCTTTTAATTAGCTGTCAAGCAATGAAAATATTAAATAGCCTTACCATTTTAGTTAAATTGGCTTGTTAAAGTTAAATCATTGTAACTTCTCCTTAAAGACAACCTTTGACCTGGTTATGTAGAAATGGCAATGACCCACATGTATTTTCAGCAATCATTTGGTATAGCCATTGCTAGATTTTCAATGGCAGAATGGTGGTACAAAATTGATTTGGTTTTTCCGTAGTGTGAATTCTAAATAATTCAATGGCATAGCATAACAATGAGTCAATGACTATGGTATGAAAAATGATTGAATTGTAGTTGATTGAAAGTGGTGATATAGACAACTTGGACGGAATATGAAACACTACTTGTTATTGTATGAACAATGTACAAAGATAATGGTTTGTGCGGGTGGCACAACGTCAAGAGTTGGCGATGTCAATTTGTGTCGCGGGTTGCGACAATGTCCTATTGGTGGAGTGGCGGATGGCTGAGTCGCAGGGGGCAAGTATTTTTTATTTATTTATTTATTTATTTTTTTTCTGAGGAAATATCCACATAGATCCACCCGAAGGGATCAATTTCCCACCAGCTTTATTAGCAGAGCCTAACCCCAAGGGCGTTGAGGAGAATTGACCTTGTTACCTCCCATTAGTGAGGTGCTTTAACAACGAGAACTCAACCAATTGAGCTAATCCTTGCAGCTAGGGCAAGTTGCGTTGGAGGAGACACACAATTTTTTATTTTATTTAGTAATCTTTATATATAACATTTTTTATTGTTTTTTTAATTCCTTATATATATATATATATAGGTTTAATCCTTAATGGGCAAGGGTCAATTTTTTTTGAAGACTTCGGATTGGAGAAACCTCAGATCTATTTTATTTTA
Organism: Pinus taeda; assembly: GCA_000404065.3. Classification (NCBI taxonomy): domain Eukaryota; kingdom Viridiplantae; phylum Streptophyta; class Pinopsida; order Pinales; family Pinaceae; genus Pinus; species Pinus taeda. Next base: position 74,036 of record APFE031187663.1, read on the forward strand.
GTTTTTAAATGGCCAAAGGCCTAATATTTCTTCGTCACATACGTCAGCAATGGAGAAACTCCAACAAATTTTGAGAGTATGGCTAAAGCTTGATCAAAAGCGTAGTGAATGATAGATTCTTCTACAGTTCAACTGTAGCAAAATGTTATTGATGGGCCATGGGATGAAGAGCCAACCTCATATTATCAGGAATAGTATCATCCTTTTCAAGAGTGACATATTTACAGCATGGGTTTTCTATTTTACAACATGCTTATCAACATATTATGCATATCCTCTTGTTGGTCATGTGGGTTTCGATAAAAATTACAAGATTGTCTCCTCCAAATCATACTAACAGAAAATGAAGTTCGATATTGAATATTTCGTTGCAGAATCTGATGCAAGTTAATGCAACTAGGTAGAAACCATTCTTTGCCCTAGTCTTCTCCGACTTGACCCCTAATTAGAAGTCGGAAGAGGTATCTATGGACTTTATTATTATAGGATTTCCGCTCTTCAAAGTTAAGGATGATAACTTTATGATATCTTTGGTGACCACTTAGAGCCACCACATAGGAGCATGGATGTAACTTGTGATGAATTTTAGTGTCTAATTTGGCCACATATGGGTGGATATAAATTATAACTATTTAGCATGGGCATGCTTAGCTATAGATTTCTTAATTGAACTTAGCACTAGGCAACCCATTTCAAGGGTACCTTGCCTACCAAGTTTATGTCTTTTGAGGTTGCTGAATTATTCTTCAAGCATGTCTACAGGCAATAACTTAGTGATTGAGATCCCAAGTTTGTAAGTCAATTTTTTGGTAAAGAATTTTAGGAAGGGTCAGTTTCAATAGGAGTAACCATCACCTTCAAATTGATGGGCAAACATAGGTAGTGAATAAGTGATTGGAGGGGTAACTTAGATGTGCATAAGTGATGCGCAAAGTAAATGGATGAGGTGGTTTCTCTAATGAATATTGGTACTGTTCAACATATCACTCTGCCAACAAAATCACCCCTTTTAATGAATTATATCGCAATGAAACCCCATTGCCTAAGGATTGGGTCATCCAAAATGTTAAAGTACTTGCGCCAACACATGCTGCAAGAAATTCAAAATGTCTTCAACATCCTAGAAGACAACTTGTCTATGGCAGCAAATAGGATGAAACAATAGGCTGGCAAACACTCTCTGAAAGACACTTTGAGATTTGAGATATGGTCTTAGCATAATTGCAGCCCTACATGTAGGCAACTCTCTAGAAACAGGGTAAATCCAAGCATCATCCCTAGTTCTTATTGGAGTGTTAATACTCCAACACACTCCCTTATTGTGACAATACTATTTTTACCTATTACCACACTTGTATTATTCGAAACTGTATAAAGATGATTACAAAAATAAGATGAATAGGCATTTCTTTTGGCTTCTCATATTTGTAATTGTAACCTTTTGGGGTTACACTGAATATGTTTACACCTGCCTTGGAAATGCTTCATGTGATGTGGAGTGCCTTGTGTGACACCCACCCTTGGTCATATCTCAGCGGACATACAAATGAGATAACTTACTCATGGATTGCTAGACATTGACTTGATGTGCCTTCCTCCTAGACGCTGCTGTGGTGCACTTGCCAATGTGTGTCTAGCTAGTTGTGGATCTTTGGTGGAGCGGCCAGCATTGGTTGGGAGTGATTCCTAGTTAGGAGGAGTTGGTGGCTAAGGTTTGATGGCTGGTGTGATGCTAGTTTGTTGTGGTTGTGCTAGCTAGGGTTTGGAGAGCATTGGAGAGTCCTGATTTGTAGTAAGCTTGAAGGACTATTTTGAACCAGCTTGTGATAAGCTGTTGGTATGTACTTGTAACTTCATTCTTATGTATATATGACATGTAGTTTGCTGTTCAAACTTAGGGTACTTGCAGATCTGTTTTTAAGCTTATATTTTCATGGCGAATAAGTAGTTTCCAGGGTTGTTTGGTATGCTGATTTATCATGAACAGTTTGCATATCTTGTTGCGTGATGTGACAAATATATAGGAGTTAAGAAGGTGGGTTTTGGCTGTAATTGATCTGTCTTTTTATAGGTTTGCTTTTGAATCAGTTATGTGTTGGGAATTGTGCCTAAGGGCTGAATGCATAGTTTTCTTGAAGTGCAATTTTTCAGTGTTTATTTTCTTGGGTTGCCCTGTGTATCTGGTTGGACAGAAATGAAAAATATACTGTTGTAATTTATATGTCAGATTCAGACGCAGGTTGAATGTTCACATGAAATAAATCTGGGGAACTTCAAATTTGACGTGTTTTTGAATTTGGATTAAACAGTGTTTCTTGAAATTTCCATAATATTTCCATAACATGGGACCTGTTCTGGTGCTCCATCGAATTGCTGTCTCCTCCAATTTTAAGTAGAACTTGTTGACATCCACCTAAGTCATTGTCATGCTATCTCTTCTTTTCTGATGCAGGAATCCACCTAAGCAACCTTGCCGCCACTTCTTCTTTCTGAAGCAGGAATCCACCTAAGCAAAATATATTGCCATCTCTTCTTAATGAAGCAGGGTATGAATTGACCTTGACAGGTGGGGTACTAAACTCGTGTGCCCAACCGGAGATTTAAGTGATTGGTTAAAATTGTTTGTCTTTTTAGATGTTGCTCTGAAGTAGTAACCGTCTTCTTCCTTTTTTGGTTTATCTTTTCTTAATGAAGCAGGGTATGAATTGACCTTGACAGGTGGAGTACTAAACTCATGTGCCCAACCAGAGATTTAAGTGATTGGTTCAAACAGATTGTCTGTTTAGATGTTGCTCAGAAGTAGTAATCGTCTTCTTCCTTCTTTGGTTTATTTTCTTTTTCTTCTTCTGTATTTCAAGCCATGTGACTCATTTCAATCTTCCTTACTTTGCCTTTAAGTACATCATTTGCCTGGATTTTTACAATCTCATGCACTATGAAGTATAAATTACTACTCCATAGTAATGACAATGGTTCCTTTTTTAGCTGCTCCTATCACATCTGTTTTCAGATTTGGTTTTTCCTTTGCTAGAAAATACTTTTTCTTCATGTTTTTATCACCAGACTCACATTTTCCTTTGCCATGAACCTTGGAATATGTCTCATAAGATTGAGATGGAGTATTATCGAGTGTAAAACAATGTTATTGTAGTCGGAGGGTAAGATCTTTAATGAAACAATCTTAGCCTCATCTTCTTCTACTTTGGCACATGATTCTGTCAGTTGTATTAATTCCCATACCACATTAATATGGCTGGGCATAGATTAACCTTTACCCATTTTAATGCAAAAAGTTATTTCATTAACAGATTTTATGATATATTTTGTCCCAAATAGTTTTGTCAACTGCTCTCATACTTACTTTGAGATTTTTGTCAAATACAAATGGTGAGGTTTAGTATTGAATATAGCTAAACCAATATTGGCTATTGCCTATTCCACTAATTTTACATACCCTCTGGGTTTTGATTATTCTCTACTAACAATGGTCCATACATTATGGTACATTAAATGCAATTGCATTTTCACTTTCAATGTGTGAAAATTTTGTTTCTAACTTCACATGTCATTCCATATCCAGAAATAAAATATCTCCACTGATCTAAAGATATTCAGAAAAATCTAAATAGTTTGTGTATTTCTGTTCTCTGAATCTTCATATAGTATTTTTGTCCTTTCTATGAGATCGTATAGAAATTTCAGGACCAAAGAGAATGCCCTCGTGTTTCAACATGACTCCAACATAGGCCTTGAGATTGTAGATTTCGATATAAACCTTTGTGTCACAAACTTTCAGAACCTTTATTTGCTAGTTTGCTAGGCACGTGTCTGGAATTATCTTCGAGAATCTATCTCCATTGTTGGTCATCTTTGTTAAGTGGTCTATAAATGTAGACAATAAATGTTCCTTTTTTGTATGGGGTCTTTTGTATTTTTGAACATGAAATACCTCTGCAAAAGATGGAATTTATTTTCTTCTTGATGCTTCTGTTCAGTGAAGGGCACTGAAACCTTCTTTACTCTGCATTCTGTTGGACAGAGTTGGGCAAGGTCATGTGGTTCAAACGATGGCTTCTCCTTCTGAGACATTGAACCTCAAACCTCTTCTACTTGATGAATCAGTTTATGATATAACGACTTTCTTTCCTTTGTGGCACATATTCTTCTACTATAGTTAGGGCTAAAGGAAGGCCATCTCACATAATTCATTCAGTGGCATCAGAACTGCAGACCAACCCCTGTTCTATGGTATATATACCCACCTCAAGTTCTGCTATATTTGTACTATTCTTTATATTAAAACAGCCAAATATTCTTCAATTTTAGAACTTCATAAAGATTAAAAAAATGATCACTTGCCTTATCTTTAAGCCCCTAATTTAGCTTCTTTCTTCAATCAAAGCACAAGACAACTTTCTTTCCTTTGTGGTGATTCTTCTTCTACTATAGTTAGGATTAAACGAAGGCTGTCTTACATAATTCATTCAACGGAGATGATAACTGCAAACCAACCCCTGTTTTATGGTGTATATACCTACCTTAAATTCTGTTATATTTGTGCTATTCTTTGTATTGATATAGCCAAATATTATTCAATTTAAAACCTCTATAAAGATAAAAAAAAAACAATAACTTGCCTTATCTTGAAGCCCCCCTAATTTGACTTCTCTCTTCAATCGAGGCACAAACTTTGAATTTGTATCTTCTTGAGATATTATTGACTTCGAGGCACAGATTCACAGGTTTCAATATCACATTGATGCCATGTTGGACTTCTAACAATATACACGAGAGATGAAAGAAAGAAGAATAATTTTATTGTGCTAGAAGTTATTGTATACAGTGGGAGAAAATTTGGAGTATGAACTCACCAATAAAAAAGTTGGAATGTAATAAGTCATGGTGTTATTAATGACCAATGAAATAATATGACCACATTTATTAACAAGTTGTTAGGACATTTAGGCAATATAACCACCACATCAATGCAATAAAAAAGGAATGCCCTCATTGTATATGATGACTTCTTGAACAATAAAATTCTTCTTCTTTCTTTCATCCCTCGTGTATATTGTTCGATGTCCAACATGGTATGTAATAATGTCACAATATGTTAAAGTGGCTTTAATAAAGAGTTGTTAATAATAAAGTATTGTTAGTTAAGAACTGTTTGGTGAGGTAGGTATTACAAGCTGCTTCTTGAATAAGTTTACAAGGAAATTTCGCTCAATGTATACGATGAATTCTTGAATAATAAAATTATTCCTCTTCCTTTTATCTCTCATGCATATCGTTAGAAGTTCAACAATGATATGGTTTGTAACTTCGTACAGAGTGCAAACAAAAGTTGGTGATGTGGCTTATGAATTCGACATTCCTAACTAGGGAAGATTCCATGATAAATGCCATATGTATAGTTTAAAAAGGACACTAGGTAATAAGGTGGTTATGTAGACAAACATGATGATGACATAGTGAAGTCATCATTGTATATGATGGTTTCTTGAATAATAAAGTTATTCTTCTTTTTTTCATCTCACGTGTATATTGTTAGAAGTCCAACATGGTATGTAATAAAGTCACAATACATTAAAGTGACTTTAATAAAGATTGATTAATCATAAAGTATCATTAATGAAGGATAGTCTGGTGAGGTAGGTATTATAAGCCACTTTGTGAATAAGTTTATAAGAGGATTTCTTTCATTGTATACGATATCTTTTTGATTAATAAAACCATACCTATTTCTTTCATCTCTTATGTATGTCTTTAGAAGTCCAACAATTCTATGGCTTGTACAAAGTGCAAACAAAAATTGGTGTTGTGGCTTATGAATTGGAAATATCTGACAAGGGAAGAGTCCATGACGCCTTCCATGTCTATAGTTTAAAAATGACTCTAGGTAATGAGATGGTTATGCGGACAGAAATCCTTCTCAAAGGGGAAAAGTGCAAGATATTATTGGAACAAGGGCATCTTTGAAGTGAATGTGAAAATCATTTGTAGAAGACAAATCATTGAGGAGATCAAATGGCAGGGTCTACTAGAGGACGAAGCCACTTGGGAGGCAAAACATTTGTGTGGAAAATACTCAAATTTGTAAAGTTTATAGAGTACCCCCTTTTGGAATGAAAAACGAAAATCCCCCTTCTTGGTTTCATACTTCAAAAATATTGGTGTTATTATCATTGGCTAAAAAATATGGATGTTCCACCAAGTTGCAAACATCATGCCGACGAAAATGTTGTCAAGTGTCTGGAAAAGAAAATATCGGCAAAATTAAAATACTACAAAAATATTAAAAAAATCAATTGTATGTGCCTCTATTTTTAGGTAGGGCAATATTTTCATGTGTCTTGTGATGATATCATGATATTTTGAGAATTGAAATATTGCTCTATTTATTGGTGATAACATCATTTTGGGGTAAAAATCATGACATTGTGATAATATTGGGATGTTTGCAACATTGGTGGAGTCACACCCCAAAATTTAGGGAATGTCACAAGGGACGCGAGGTCCTTGGGATAGGGGACTCCACGTGAAATATAAATAAAATAAAGTTTAAATATATGAAATTATGAAACATAAATGATACATATTAATAATTAATAATCATTGAATGAATCGCAAATCTGATACACAATAGAATGATACATTGAAATTTGATACATAATGATGAATATACATAATTATCATACATAACATAACATAATAAATGATACATGACATAATGCTTGCTGTCCACATAGTGCACAAAATGCAGGTATAAGGCTGAGGATGTTACGATTTAACTCTCACATCTCAACTTTTAGAGTTCATCTCTCATAGTGCACGCTACAATGCTTTCACTATGAAATGCAAATAAAAATGAACGTGGATTGGTGTTTATGTGCTTTTCAAATAGGGTTTATAGGGGGTAGACAAATTAGTTTTTTTAATTTTAAATTTGTTATGTTTTGGGTTACTCCGAAAGTGTTTACACCATGTTTGGGTATGCTTCATAAGATTTGGGTACACGGTGTATATTTTTCCCTTGGATGGTTTGAGATGGATTGGCACATGGGCGCTGGTGCATGATTGATCATTTTTGACCTCAAGTGGGTGCTTGGCATTCTTGCCTATGGTGTTGGAGTCCTTTTGTTAGTTTGGGGGATGACCTTCATGATGGCCACATGGAGATGTTCTCTTTCTTCGAGAATGCCCTACTTAGGAGGAGCATAATACATCTTGCAGGAGGGCGTCAAGCCCTAAATAACACTGGGTATCTTGGATTTGTGTATGGAGGATTGGGGTTATCTTGGGGACTCCTTGGTTGCGACAATCCTCATGTGGGGGGAGTGGATGTAGTGGAGTAAATGGCCTAGGAGCCACGATGGAGAGAAAATGGCTTTGTAAGAGAAGGGTGTGGATGCACTTTGTGTAGCTGCATCATCCTGGAGTCTTTATTGTGTAGATCATTAGCTTAGAGAAAGACGTGTAGCCTAGAGTGGTGTGCTTCACTTCTCTAGGAGCCTTTATTGTGTAGGATTTTGCCTTAGAGCAAGATGTGTAACATTAGAGTGGTGTACTTCACTTGTGTAGGCCTATAGCGTGTTTGTTGTTAGGTTTGCTTGTAAGGCTTAGGCCCACCATTGTATTGTTTGACTTCCTTTCTTCCCCTATATATATTATATATATATATATATATATATATCTATATACACATATATGAAATACATAACAAAGAGTCCTTGTATATTCATTGCGTTTGTAATTCTTGTTCACTCTTATGTTAGAGATGTGACTAGGATGATCACACTAGTCATCTTCTTTCTCTTAGATCATCATTTGTACTTGGTCTCTGTTTGAGTTGATAGGGGTTCTTGATCATCTTGGGGTATTTCGAAGTTTGGGGTTAGGGTTTCATCCATTCGAGAATTCAGATTAGGGGTTTGAGATGGAAGCCTAGGTGCATTTGGTGAAGAGAATGACACGTCTTGTCTTGGAGGACTTGTTTGAGTGTTTCATGCATGTTTGAGCTCCTTGGTTGAGCCCATGTTCTTCTTGGTTTTCCTTAGCCAGGGTTTTGGGGAGCTAGTAGATTGTACTACCGTTGTGATAAGTCTATGGTATGTATGACTTTATCTAAAGCATATTCTTGAAGCTTTCAGCTGACCAATACTTGTGTAAATTGCAGATTTGATTTCAGCTATCTATATCGTTCGTGATTTGTAATTTACAGCCATATATGTTTTGCTGATTTTCCATATCTAAAGGGCAATTATGTTATTTTACACTGTAGTTGAATAAGATAAGGACTGTTTTGCTGCTGCTATTATGGTTGTAAATCAGAGTTTTCAGATTTGTTTTATGCATGATAAGATTGCACTAGAGAGCTGAAACTTGTCCAGAACACTTCAGTACCTTTTTTTCCTTAGATTGGCTAGAAGATTGGGGTGTTAAGGACTGAAATATTGTAATATTCCACTGCTGTTTTATTCTATATTTAATAAAAGTCTGAAGGCTGAATTCATAGGGTTAAGATCCAGGAAATCTCTAGTTAAAGAGCTGGAAATTCTATTTTGCATCAAGAACCGTATTTTTTACATTACCGAAATTTCCATAGAGTTTTAAAATTCTAATTAATCTTTTTGCCTATTTTCATGTACGTTGTAGTCTTCTCAAGAGGAGTGTCCAAGAGTCCCCTTTATTCTTTTGAGGGGGAGCGCCCAAGGGTTCCCTCTTTTGGGAGAATGCCCCTATATTTGGAGGAGATGCCTCCTCATGAGTTTTTAACTTTTTAGGCATTTTTCCCAAAAAGGGTGCATGGGGAAACATCTCCAATGGAGTACCTATTTCGTGGGATGGTGGGGATCACGTGGAGTGTTAACCCTACCATCATGAATGTGCCCTCGTGTAACATGGAATAATAGTTTTGGAATAAAGAAGTTTAGTGTTCAAATCTCTCTTTACTATTCTAGTATCTTAGTCATAAAATGTACAGATATTTCCTTTTTGTATTGGACTTCAAAAAGTCACTTTGGATGAAAAGAGCTAGGTTCTACTATCATTTTTGCGCAATATAATGTTTCCTCTAGATCCAAAGATGTGTATACACGTCTTTGAGCCATTATACACTACATATTTTGGACTCATATTATGAACTTATAGTGGGGTGGAAATTCATCTTTTCAGTTACTCCATTTTTTCAGTATTGGTATTTACTATTTGATTTTTTGGCTTTGGGGATAGGTGCCTTTTATGGGGGAGGAGGGCATGTTGTGTAAATAACCTCAATAGATTGTTACTGATTAGATTCTATGTACCTCAGTTATCTTGTATGCAAGCAGCAAGTATTCTAGTCCCAGCCTTTTGTAGTCTAATATTTCAATATTTATGAAAAGCTATCATATTGCCTTATTTGTAATAAGGGGAACCTTTTACACATTGAATATGATACAATAAAACCCTAGGCTAGAAGATGATTACAAAATCACGAGCTTGCATACAAAATAGCCCATGTATATAGAATCTAATGCCTAACAAAGGTGTTGTGGTTAGGTATGCGACACTTTATCACTAAGCAGTAGGAAGTTCCTATCTAGCTGACATTCCTGTAATTTAAACACTTGGAAGCGTTGAAATGAATATGAAACAGCTTGCCATATGGTGTTTCACAATTTGGAAATGCCGCATGAAATGACTTGGGCTATTTTTGGTCTGTTTTGGCATTTTGGCACATTTCTTGAGTTGTCTGGGCCCACCCAAGCACCCATAGAGGATGTGGAACCCATTGGGAGCCTAAAAACACTTAATCCATGTTTCATGAAGATACAATGACATCTAATTAGTTTCTAAATCTACTTATTAGTGCAATAGGTTGGGATCGTAGAAAAGTTGAGGATCTTGTCTATGTGCATTTGAACCTATGCTTTGTGTCTTGTATGGGTGAAGAATATGAAAAAGAACCTTATTAAGACTGGGATTTGGATCTAGAATACTTAGATTCTATTGCTGCTTTTGATATTGGTGTTGATGCAAGTGGAAGTGGAGCTCCCTGTTAATCCAATCCGTGCTCCACTTCTGTTGAACAGGAATCTTGTTCTATTTTTGTTGATGATGATCAAGATGAGATGAATAGTTATTTGGATATAGCACATATTTTATTTCTGAACATATAGCTTCATATATAAAGACTGGTTTTGGATGTATAGCCTCATCTATAAAGGCTGATTATGGATTTTGTGTCATGTAAATCATCTATGGAGTTAATATAGACACGGGTTTCCTTCTAAAATGTCATTTATTTGTATCATTCTTATATCTTGCAAGATAATGTGTGTGCATGTGCGTGTGTCTATATATATATATATATATTTTAATATATTGTGTTTCCTCTGACCTTATGCTTTTTGGGGTGTCATGTTTTGAGACATCCTCATTTCCAAAATTCTTACCAGTTTCTGCATTTCATGCGACTTAGCTTTATCATGCTTATGCAGTTGATTGAAACTACTTCTCAACTTTAAGTCTAAGATTGTTCAACTTACAATTGTTCAGGGGTCAGCAGTACTTATCTTTCTTCCTTTTTCAGTTTTTCTTCACGGTTTGTTTCAACAATTTTGGGCAAATTCTGAAGGTTAACTTTCCTTTGCCAGTTTTTCTTCACAGTTGGTTTTAACTATGTTGGGTAGATTCTGAAGGTCATCTTTCCTTTGTCAGTTCTTTTTCACAAATGGGTTCAAGAATTTGAGCACATTCTGAAGGACAGCTTTGAAGTCTGAACACTTGCAATCTTCTTGATTCTGATCAAATGTCTGAATTGTCATCACTTACAAGTAGGGTCAGAAATTGTACTTTGCATGGAACAAACCACACTCAATACTGGCACAGTATGTGAAAGGTATGGCTTCCTAAGCACAATATATGTTCCTCTACTCTATTTGGGATGAATCCTGAAGTTTGAATTTGAAGGGCTGTAAATTCTGTTCCTTGTGTATACTATGGCCATTCAGAAGGAATAGAAAGATCTGTACTGTCATAGAAGATGCTTTATGTCTTCACATTAGAAGGTCCTTTTGCATTCTTGGGTAATTACTTTTTGCGCCTTCTGGATTTTTCCTTTGCTCTACCCCTGTGGTTTCTCCTCTTTTTATCTAGAAAAATGGAAACCCCCCCTAGATGTTACTGAATCCACATTTGGCACACCTGTTGAATTCTTACTGAATCCACATTTGGCACACCTGTTGAATTCTTACTGAATCCACATTTGGCACACCTGTTGAATTCTGTGGCGTTTGGAAGATAGAAGACGCTTTATGACTTTACATCAGAAGGTCCTCTTGCATTCATGGGTAATTGCTTTTCGCACCTTCTGTATTTTTCCTTGGCTCTATCCCTGTTGTTTCTCCTCTTTTTATCTAGACAAAGGGAAATCCCTGCTTAGATTTTAGTCATTAGTCCCTCGTAATTTTTTCCCCATTAGTGATCTCTAGTTTTTGCAGATTTAGCTTATGATAAGGCTTCCAGCTTTTAAAACTAGCTGTAAGTCATCTCTGAAATTGAGCCATTTTTATTTTGGCACGACTTTCATGCAAGCAGCAAGTATTCTAGTCCCAGCCTTTTGTAGTCTAATATTTCAATATTTATGAAAAGCTATCATATTGCCTTATTTGTAATAAGGGGAACCTTTTACACATTGAATATGATACAATAAAACCCTAGGCTAGAAGATGATTACAAAATCACGAGCTTGCATACAAAATAGCCCATGTATATAGAATCTAATGCCTAACAAAGGTGTTGTGGTTAGGTATGCGACACTTTATCACTAAGCAGTAGGAAGTTCCTATCTAGCTGACATTCCTGTAATTTAAACACTTGGAAGCGTTGAAATGAATATGAAACAGCTTGCCATATGGTGTTTTACAATTTGGAAATGCCGCATGAAATGACTTGGGCTATTTTTGGTCTGTTTTGGCATTTTGGCACATTTCTTGAGTTGTCTGGGCCCACCCAAGCACCCATAGAGGATGTGGAACCCATTGGGAGCCTAAAAACACTTAATCCATGTTTCATGAAGATACAATGACATCTAATTAGTTTCTAAATCTACTTATTAGTGCAATAGGTTGGGATCGTAGAAAAGTTGAGGATCTTGTCTATGTGCATTTGAACCTATGCTTTGTGTCTTGTAGGGGTGAAGAATATGAAAAAGAACCTTATTAAGACTGGGATTTGGATCTAGAATACTTAGATTCTATTGCTGCTTTTGATATTGGTGTTGATGCAAGTGGAAGTGGAGCTCCCTGTTAATCCAATCCGTGCTCCACTTCTGTTGAACAGGAATCTTGTTCTATTTTTGTTGATGATGATCAAGATGAGATGAATAGTTATTTGGATATAGCACATATTTTATTTCTGAACATATAGCTTCATATATAAAGACTGGTTTTGGATGTATAGCCTCATCTATAAAGGCTGATTATGGATTTTGTGTCATGTAAATCATCTATGGAGTTAATATAGACACGGGTTTCCTTCTAAAATGTCATTTATTTGTATCATTCTTATATCTTGCAAGATAATGTGTGTGCATGTGCGTGTGTCTATATATATATATATATATTTTAATATATTGTGTTTCCTCTGACCTTATGCTTTTTGGGGTGTCATGTTTTGAGACATCCTCATTTCCAAAATTCTTACCAGTTTCTGCATTTCATGCGACTTAGCTTTATCATGCTTATGCAGTTGATTGAAACTACTTCTCAACTTTAAGTCTAAGATTGTTCAACTTACAATTGTTCAGGGGTCAGCAGTACTTATCTTTCTTCCTTTTTCAGTTTTTCTTCACGGTTTGTTTCAACAATTTTGGGCAAATTCTGAAGGTTAACTTTCCTTTGCCAGTTTTTCTTCACAGTTGGTTTTAACTATGTTGGGTAGATTCTGAAGGTCATCTTTCCTTTGTCAGTTCTTTTTCACAAATGGGTTCAAGAATTTGAGCACATTCTGAAGGACAGCTTTGAAGTCTGAACACTTGCAATCTTCTTGATTCTGATCAAATGTCTGAATTGTCATCACTTACAAGTAGGGTCAGAAATTGTACTTTGCATGGAACAAACCACACTCAATACTGGCACAGTATGTGAAAGGTATGGCTTCCTAAGCACAATATATGTTCCTCTACTCTATTTGGGATGAATCCTGAAGTTTGAATTTGAAGGGCTGTAAATTCTGTTCCTTGTGTATACTATGGCCATTCAGAAGGAATAGAAAGATCTGTACTGTCATAGAAGATGCTTTATGTCTTCACATTAGAAGGTCCTTTTGCATTCTTGGGTAATTACTTTTTGCGCCTTCTGGATTTTTCCTTTGCTCTACCCCTGTGGTTTCTCCTCTTTTTATCTAGAAAAATGGAAACCCCCCCTAGATGTTACTGAATCCACATTTGGCACACCTGTTGAATTCTTACTGAATCCACATTTGGCACACCTGTTGAATTCTTACTGAATCCACATTTGGCACACCTGTTGAATTCTGTGGCGTTTGGAAGATAGAAGACGCTTTATGACTTTACATCAGAAGGTCCTCTTGCATTCATGGGTAATTGCTTTTCGCACCTTCTGTATTTTTCCTTGGCTCTATCCCTGTTGTTTCTCCTCTTTTTATCTAGACAAAGGGAAATCCCTGCTTAGATTTTAGTCATTAGTCCCTCGTAATTTTTTCCCCATTAGTGATCTCTAGTTTTTGCAGATTTAGCTTATGATAAGGCTTCCAGCTTTTAAAACTAGCTGTAAGTCATCTCTGAAATTGAGCCATTTTTATTTTGGCACGACTTTCATTGGATTCTGGTGCCGCTTTTTATTTTAATTTTGTTTAAAGCTCTTAAAAATCCCCACTTACATATTGGTCCTCAGTGCCTTTTATACTTTTTCCCTGTTAGCTATCTCTTGTGTTTTGCAGATTTAGGTTATAATAAATTGCCAACGTCTAAACCTATCTTTGAGTTGTCTCGAAAAGTAAGTCATTTTATGTTGGGTGCAACCTTTTGTCCAGAGGTTTGATTTTGGAATTACTTTTGTTTTCTTTATAATTTTGCTGAAAGCTTTTGAAATAATCTATAACTTCTATTTTGTTGAAATTTTTAATAGAAATGCATGAAATTGGTGTGGTAGCAGAAACTATCTAAACTTAGCCCAAACTCCAACTCTTTGCTTTGTTTCATTCACCAAAGTTACGGAGTAAATTTTCTGAAATCAGTTCCGTTGCTCTTTTCTCGTAACTGTCAGATTCATCGGATCTCACTGAGCTTTCTTTCTTTGAAACTGCTAAATATATTACAATATGAATAAAAATATATTTGCATCAAGATTGTTACATCCAGGGGCCAGAGAGCGGTCAGACTAGAGCTTCCTGTATTTGCTTTGGCCCCAACTTGAAGACTATCTACATTTATATCTTCCCAACTTACATATTCATCGTGCAGCAGCTTACTGATGTCTGAACCACATGTTACACAGTACTTGCCCCCTCTGCAGTCTTCATCCATGTTCATGCTCTCAACACAACATCATCAACCCAACTCCACGCTGTCAATTCTCATTTCATTAATCAATTTAAAACAAGAATCATGGTTAATCTAATGTATCCATTCATGTGGGTTGAATCATAAAATTTCTTCATACAAGACGTATGCAATTCAGTTACACTAAGTGATGTTTATCATAAGCAAATACTATGAGTAGATCTGTACAAAATCTGGTCTGTTTTTGGTAGGTTATCTTCAGAACTGTGGTCATATCAAAAGACTAAAAAATGGGTTCCTTTTTGGGCGTTGTATTTAATGATTATTCTTTGCATCTGTTTCACATGTTTGGAATTTGGGAGTATCGGATTGGATTGAAATATTTTTGCTGTGTAGTAATTACATGAAGTACTAACTTGATAAACCTATCTTGTAAGTGGCAACACCTGTCCATTTGGATCTTGGATACATGTGTCAGACGGTCCTCATTCCCTACTTTGGTCATTGATTAAATTTATCTTCTGAAGGAGATAAACTGTTTATGAAATATGTCTTGAAGTATGGGAAAGGAAATATAGGTTTGGCAGAGGTGTGCTAGGTTTAAGGGCTTACCTGAACATCTATAATCTGGGATTCTGGACTGATCTTTCCTTCTTTTTTATTCCAGGTGATGGAAATAAATCCTTCTTTGAGAAGTTGGCTGGCTTCCAGGTTTTGTAAGTCAGCAAATTTTGAAGCTGTATTGGAGACCTCACCAAAACTGAGAGAACTTCTTGAATCTTTCCCAGTACTTACCTCTAACATGAATTTTCTAGAAGACAGTGAGGCGGGGGATTCTGAGGAAGAAACAAGACGTGACGAGTGTATGACAACACGAATGTCCCGCAACATGAGTAGGCTCAGTGATTCATCTGGTATGCCTGGTCGGTATATTGCTAAAGCTGTAGACAGTGGAACAAATAATGTGCTTATGGATAGCCATTTCTCTGATGAGGATAGAGATTCAGTAAATCGAAATGCTGGGAAGAATGTAAAAATAGGACGCTCAGTTAGTTCTCTAGTAACTGATTTTAAACTTGTAAAGGATAATTCAGGTCAGGAGTATGGGAGTTCTACAGCTTGCCAAGATGACAGTCGAAGTCGAAATCAAGAAGGGGAATTAAGGGCAGGGAGTGCTGGCAGGGGATTTATATCTGAAGGTTCACCAAACCTGAGAATTTCTCATGGCCATGGTGCTCAGGTAGTGGAAGTGAGGGAAAATGGTACAAGAAACACAGGAAGACACATAGTTCAAGATGATAAACCGCGATCCTTTAATAATGAGTATGCTGGTGCTGTGTCTAGAAAGGATACGAATGGAATTTCGCCTCCTTTAATGTCGCCGGCTAAGCAACCCACTGTTTCAAAGTCCCATTCTTCTCCTATTCGTGGGCAAGTTGCATGGTATTCAGATGGTGATCCTGCTGCAATGGATGTCTTTGCTGCTTCAAAGCAACTTTGGGTTGGCTCACTTGGAAAAGATGCCACAGATTCTCTGCTTAGATTACAGTTTGAAAAGTTTGGCACTGTGGAGCTGGTCTCATTGTTCTGTGCATTGGATTTTGGATTGGTGGAATTCAGAAATATCAGGGATGCAATAAAGGCCCGTGCGAGCTTGCAGGGAACTTCACCTTGGGGATCTGCCCTTCGAGTAAAATTTTTAGATGTAGGCTTGGGAAGTCGAGGGGCTATTGGTGGAGCTGCTGTGGGTGCTAGCTGCCATGTTTACATAGGAAAGATATCAAGTCAGAGGGTGAAAGATGAGCTTTTGAAAGATGTCATTTCTGCAGGATTGAAGGGTCCACACTCTGTGACAGATCTTGTGAGTGCCAATGCACTCTTACTGGAGTTTGATGCCCCAGAGGAAGCAGCGGCTGTGATGGCACATATCAGACAGCGACGTAGAGAGGGTGGGATTTCTACTCAGTCATCTAAAGGGTGTGCAGCAAGTTCAAGTGTGAAGGAAGGACATAATAGTGGAAACCGTCATCTATGGGTTGGTCGTTTAGATGCATCAGTCTCCGATGATGAGTTGATTAATGCTTTCAAACATGTTGGTGAGCTAACAGGGTGGAGGTTCGTTCGGCAAAGTTCATGTTGTTTTATAGATTTTCTTTCACCAGAATCTGCTGCCATTGCTAAATCTCGTCTAAATGGTGCGAGATTTGGTGGTCAGAATATAATTGTTGAATTCAAAAATAACAACAATAGAATTGGATCAAGTAGTCTGTTAGGATCACCTCCTGGTAGGGGTCATGCAAATGCATCTTTATCATCAGCCCTTTCTTCGTTGTACAAGAAGTACAACATCAATCCAGTATCAAGTTGCCTGAACAGTACAAGACCACGAAATGGGCGTGCTATTGTTAATAGAGAAGGGGCAGAAAGATTACCCACTAACACACTTTGGATAGGATTGCCTGATGCTGGTTTTCACTTTATGAACGAAAATGAGCTGAAAACAGTTTTTAATCTAGCTTGTGGAAGTACAGGCATGGTAACAAAAGTGAAGAGTGCAAAAACAATTAGGGGACCATGCCGGTTTGTTGAATTTGACAGTGTGGAAGCAGCTGCTGCAGCTCTTAAGAATATGTCTGGACGATTGGGATCATGCATTCAAATAGAATTCAGGTTTTTCATGAAACTTATAAGCATAATTTTGATGAACATTTATCTATTTTATAGACATTAAGTAACATCTAGTTTTTTGGTATCATTGTCTGTATTTTTCCTCATTCAAATGGCAACTGGCGTTGGGTTAAAGTGTTATGTTACAAATATCAGTAATAACTTTTTCAGCCTTGTCTATGGTATGGATACCGATTATTAAATCAATTTCATTAATCTCTGTTTATTACTGATGTTATAATCCTCCCTTGCCCTACTCCAGGGGTTTAGTGTTATATATATATATATATATCATATATCTATATCTATATCTATATATATTATATATATAATATATATATATCTAATGCAAATATAAATAAATTGTAATAATGATTAATTATTGATTAGTATAGAAGAGGCATGTCTCTAAGGACATGACTGTTCATGAAGGGGCACTTGCCTAGGTATATAAACGGGCCATCATTTGTAACATTCTCATCATCATCATCATCATTTGGAAATGTCACCTCCCCTTAGGGGTTGGAAGCATGTTAAGATACCAGGATTCGGATCCGGATACGGATACGGATACGGATTTGCCAGTTTTTTGAAAAACCAGGGTCCGGAAACGTCAAGGAAACGGCAAGTACATGCAAATATAAAACATTTTAATTTTTTTAAAATTTAAAGTTATATAAATATAAAAAAAACATACGTTAATTTTTAAATACATAATTTTTACATACAATAAATAATTATTATATAAATAATTTCAAACCTTAATATACATTATAAATATAATTAAATTATTTAATTTATATAAAAATAAAAAAATTATATGTGAATTTTTTAATATATAACTCAATAAATCTTTAATAATTTATTAATTAATCAAATAGAATTAATACATTAATTTTATATATTTAAACATTAATTATGGCTATAGTATTAATTAAGCAATTTTATATCTTTAAAACTTGAAAAAAAGCTTTTAAAATTGATTAAAATAAAAATTATTTTTAAACTTTAAATATCTAAATAAAAACTTAACTTTTTAAACTTTAAATAATATCTAAATAAAACTAGATTTTAAACTTTAAATATCTAAACAAAAATTTACTTTTTAAACTTTAAAAATATCTAAATAAAAATTTAGATTTTAAATTTCAAAATAAACTTTAAAATATCTGAATAAATATGAGTGGATTATAAACTTCACGTAACCTGCATTAAACTTTAAACTTTATAATGTTTTGTATTAAACCTTATAATATGGTCAAATAACATGAAATAATAAATTGGGTTGGCAGACTCCCTAGTTTATTTTCGCTAACGTCGATTCATTAATCCATTTCTTATCATTCCTTAATTGGCTTGCGTCTGGATGATTAAATTTTCTGTTTTGGAATTTTGTTCTGACATTCGCTGTAGATTTGTGCATTGACCTTGACGGTTTTTTACTTGAGAGACACTGGACCGAATGGAAGTTTATTTTTGCAAACGCCAATTCATTAATCCATTTCTTATCATTCCTTGATTGGCTTGCGTCTGGATGATTAAATTTTCTGTTTTCGAATTTTGTTCTGACATTTGCTGCAGATTTGTGCGTTAATGTTGACGTTTTTTTACCCAAGAAAAGCTGGACGGAACAGATCTTTGCAGATCCGGATCCGAATCCGTCTCTGATCTGGGGATCTGCTGATCCAGCCATTAGACTTGACGGATCCGGTAACATAGGAAGCATGTAATAAGGTTGACTACTTAGCCACCCCTATAAAGGTAGGAGACACTTTTATGGGATTTGGTCTAGTTAGATTTTTGAAGGTGATCCCGGTTTGACGTATTAATATGCCCTTAACACAAGGTTGCATGAAATGGGGAAACGGGTACAAGTTTCCGAAATGGGCACAGGTACGAAACGTGACCCCCCCAAATTTTGGAAACGGTGTGATATATATATATATATTATATTTTGACATTTAGATATGTGCCATTCATTATAGCATATATGATACATTCTAATTTATTACATTATGATAAATTGTCAATTTCAAGCATAACTATAAGTTTTAAATTACATCACATTTACTCATGAATGATCACATAATGAAAATAGAAATACCAAAATCAACCATGAAATTTCTAATTTCTTTTCTCGTTTTCTTGATTGGGAGTCTTCTCCTACATAGTCGAACAACCTTAGTGCTCTTTGATTAAATACAAGTTTCATACCCTAGTACCCTACATGCTCTTCATTATTGGGAGTCTCCCCTGCATAGAGGGCTTGGTTCTCTTGATTGAATACAAGTTCCATACCCTAGTACATGATAAAATCCAATGGAAACATTTTCATCCCCCCAACCTTGAAATCCTAAAAGACAGATAAGTCTGTTGGATTTTGAGTGAGATCTAAAATTCTACTTTCTCCATATGAAATCCAATGAGGGTGAAACCACTCTCAAACATCCTGAGTCATTTCATGGTAATGTTAAAAATTTAAGTAAAAGGATGAAAATGAAAAATAAATGAGAATATCACTTATTACCATGAAACTGCATATGCCTCAAACATCCTGATGAACTGCATATCAACACTAGGGCAACTGTTCACTTTTATAACTTTAGATAGGCATCTAGAAGCAACTAAAAGGCATTAGAAAAACCTAATTAAAAATTAGAAGACAAATTAATAAAAAAAAATTAAAAAAAGTCAAGTTGCATGTGGAAACAGCGTCGTACGACCCAGAAACGTGTTTCTGGCCATACTGGCCACGTTTCCACCCCGAGAAACGTGCCAGTACGGCCAGAAACGCGTTTCTGGGCCGTACCTTACGCGTTTCCGCGTTTTGTTTCCGTTTCCATACGGAAACTCCTCCCCTACCAGCGTTTCTTGCAACTTAGCCTTAACACTTAAGTATGGTTCACTTAGATGCATTTATGGTCTTAGTCTCTAATGAATGGTTGCTTTCATTTGAGTTTGAGGTGGCTTTTTTTAGGTAGTTCAGAGCAACTGAGGTTTTGATGGCACCTTACTCCACATGATGCCTAAGCCATCTTACACTCCTAGAGAGTATGGTGATTTCGCAGATGCAACATTGCCCATCTATAGCAACGTGTTGAGCACTTTGATTATCTGTGCATTTGATGGATACCATAGAGCACCCCCAGGTACTAGAACATTGAGCTTCTCTTGCTTGTCATGGAGGATTCTTGATGTTGTATTGGCCGACCTTACATGCCCCCAGGATGGCGTTGACACTACTTGATGGGTGTGCCTTGATCTAGAGCCCAAATGAGGATGGTCATCCTCTTGGATGATTGAGGAGGGCTAGTTGCAACTGATGGAGCGACCCCAGTGCTGGAGAGAGAGCACCACATTGTCTACTTGGAACCCATAGAGATGATGCAGGGCACCCACAAGTAGATTTTGGACACATGGAGGTGCTTTGAGGTTTGATTTGAGGACCTTCAAACTGAGGATGATTGTGATGCTTGGAGACCATTGTAGCCCTTCTAGTGCATTGATGGAGCATTTTGAGCCCTAAAAGTGTATGACACAATCCATTTTAGAGGCTCATGGCTCATAGGTGTGGGCTTCCATTGGCATATTTTGCTGTTGAGATAATGCGCTGGTTTGTAACCCAATTTTACTTTATCTACTCAAAAATCAAACTTGTTTAGGGGCTTTTGTCAATAATTAGAGGTGATAGATCTCATGTCAGTAGAGGATCACCTCTCTCATTTGTTCATCATCACATTTGTGGATTTCAACCACTTTAGAAGAGACTTGACTTGCTTTGTTGTACTTCCTTGCTTGTGGAGATGTGATCTTGATTCTTGTAAAAATTTCTGTTTTCCCACCCCGGTTTTTAGTTTCTCCTTATTTCTCCCATGTAGTTAAATGCCCTTTCCCATAACCATACATTCAACAAGCTGGAAAAAATAAATTTTGCTGAAAACACAAATTCTGGAAAATTTACAGAATGCTGGAAATTGCAGAAATAAAAATCAGCAGTAATAAACAGCCATTAAAACACATTAAAACACTGATATTTTTTGTCAACGTGACCCTGAAAAACCCCCTACAACTCTTGGGGAAAACCAGTTTGAGAGCTTTTCTTTATTTCTGGAAAATGCCTTTTACAGTAAGAGAAATATTCAGCAAAAATCAGCAAGCAAACTTTTACAACTTATCTCAGCCTTGCTGAAACTCAGCTTTGCTGAAAAACTGCCCTGCTGAAACTCCGCTGTACAGACTTGCTGAAACACCGCAACTGAAACTCCGCTGCTGATACACCGTTGCTGAAACACCGCTGCTGCAAGTCAGCTGCTGATACACCGTTGCTGCAACTCAGCTGCTGATACACCGCTGCTGATACACTGTTGCTGCAACTCCGCTGCTGATACTTCGCAGCTCACTGTCCAGAAATCACCCTTGCTCTCTTGCTCTTCTTCTCTCAATCTGCTCATGAAAGAATTGAATCGAATGTGATCTTTTCCTCCTTTTCCTCCCTTAATATAACTCCAAGTGACTTTTGGGTGATCCAAGTGACTTTTGGGTGATCCCTAAATTCAATGGCTGAAATAGATTTAGATCAATGGCTGAGATTAAATGCACATTTAAATCTCACTTTCTATTTTTTAATTCACCCACTTTAATAAAGACCCACTTAGTCATTTATTTCCAAAGTCACTTTTCCTTTCTAATTTTTCATTGACTTTATAAAAGTCACTTTAAAATTAGACTTAGTAACTTTATCACTTAAAGTCACTTTTAAATTAGATTTTAACTTTATAAAAATTATAAAGTCACTTTAGGAGAAAAATTAAAATCTTTTGGACACTTTTCCCTAGGCCAAAGATCAAAGCCTAAGGGAACCACCTGTCCTCTGGTACCAAATTTCAACATGGTTCATTGGGATTTGGTATCCGCACATCCTCATACCTTGGGTAAGGCTTGGAAATGCACCCTGGGAGGTTGATGCAGCTAAAAGAAAAGGAGAGAGCATATGATGGCCACAAGAAAAACAAAAGAAAATTAAAATGAAAAATATGGCCGAGACTTACAAATTAGCATGTGGGCAAAAGCCAAGCACGAGCTCTACCTCTATCATATGGCCATCACTTGGTTCCTGGACCAATGTTGCCCCATCTCATGTAAGACAAGAAAGCCTTTCATGTCCCAAACCCTGATGGGCGATGAACTGCCCCATCCTAAAGGGATTAATAATTGCTATACATCATACAAAGCATGCTATCATTCCTCGAACTATGAGTAGTAATATAAGAAAAGTTCAAGAAAATCCAAAAGGCAATATGAATGGGAGGAAGAACAAAGGCCGAGATAACTCATGCCTCCATGATTGCTCCTTCCTCACATCTTTACCCCAAGGATGAGCTATTCTATCATAGCTAGTCCCTTTTACCATGGCACTTGGTAATGGAGTTCTCTCCCCCTTCGTTCCATCATTATTCACATGGAACCTATTGATTGAGGGATGGATTAAGGACATGTCACTTCCCTTTGGGGGTTGGGAATTCCTAATATGGTTTCCTATTAGACACTCCTACCTAGGGAGGTAACACCATTATGTGACTAAGGTCTCAATTTTGGAAGAGAAGCGACATATGAAGTTTTTTTACGCCCATTTATTTCAAGCTTGGTACACTTAGATGCACTAATGATTAATGTGCTTGATGATGAAAGTTGCAGCGCTAGATATTGTGTGTAATTGGTAGGTGGTTCCATCTATAGGCCTGGGCAACTTAACTGAGGTCTAGGTTCTCCTGAGGGACATGTTGACACCCACAGGTGATGCGGTGAGAGCCATGGGACTCCGGACAATTGTACAACATCACTCATGCACTTTGCCCTATATTATTCATGATATGGTGCACTTGGATGAGTTTTCCCCCACTTGATTTAGCATATATATATGGTGTGGCAGTTGATCTAGGGCCCAGATGAGGTTTGTCTCATGCCTTGAGACATGGGAGGGCTAGCACCATCTTCAACGCCCTAAACATTGGAGTAGATACAAAGATTTTGTCACTTGGAGACACATGAGAACCAATTTTGTGTTGCAAACCCACATTTGGGGGCCACATGATGATTTGCATTGATATAAGAGGCCTTCCACACTTGTCATGGAATCAAAAGGCTTCAATGTCAACCCTAAGGAAGCTAACGCAAGCATGATGTTAGCATTTCAGCTAACATTTGTGGAGATAAAGTTGATTTTGTAAAAGCTACTAGGTCGACTTGTGACATCGACCTTTATTTGCAAATTATTTTATTAGTGGAGGGGCTTATAGGCCAAAATAGGACTTGTTAGACCACATATATATTAAAGAGATCTCATTTGAATCTCTCATCATCATCACACTTGGAATTCAGCCTCATAGAAGAAACTTGCACTTGCTCTTTTCTTGATTATATTGGATCTTGGGTGCATTTTGATGTTTGGACTTGATTTTTGGAAATTCTTTGGAGCTATTCTTTGGATTAATGGATGGATCTCTTGCATATTGTCTGGTAACTGCTTTTAATTATTGAATATTTTTTTCTATGTCTAATGTATGAATGTTTTGTTGAAATATGTAACTAGGTTCAATCTTCATATTGTCTCTTGTACTATTGATCTTATGTATTTGTTGTAAAAGTGAAAGAAAATTATAATTGTCATTTTGTAAAGGATGGGGTTTCATGCTCAAAGACAATTTGTTTTAGGTCAAAGCACCCATTATGTGCTTCTTGGGTTTGTCAGAGTGAAGGAGTCAAAAGAGTCATTGCTATATGTAGTAGTTCCCATTGGGCATCTTGTATCAAGTCAAAAGAATTTATTTGAGTCAAGATTGTGTTAAAAGTCCCTCCAAGACCAAGTCGGCCTACAAGAGAATAAGTCAACCTTATTAAGGGTAACTCTACCTCCTAAGTATCCTATTTATAAGAAGAACTCGACCTCATTTGAAGGATCATTGAAGAAAATTCGATCTCAAGGAGAAGAGCTAGAAAAAAGAACAAGGGACAAGTCAGACTAGAAAACAACAAAATCAAAGTTTTTGTGTCGATCTCTTTCACATGTACGAAGGGGAAGCTATGGTTTTTGTGGCATCAAGGACGGAATTTCAGATCTCCAAGGAAGGTTGGAATTTACGATCAAAAGGCAAGACACTTCATCTATTTGTCAAGGAAAGGAGAATCAAGCCAAGGGAAGGAGAAAGGAGACGTAAGAGAGCCTCTCCATCCCACACATGTGAAGTTGTAGCTACTATAGGAGGGCGGAAAAGTTGCATCCCTGCAGTGAAGGCCAAAATTGTTGCTGGAAGTTCGAAGTTTGTTGTTGGAAGCTGTGTAAGGAAAGTTCATCAAGGAAGGTTGACTTGGTCTTGGAGGGGTCTTTGTCTTGGGTCTAAAGGTCTTGGAATTCATCATTTGAAGATTTTAGAAGAAGAGAAGAATTACTTGTGGGTTTTCCTCTTTAGGAGAGGTTTTGGCCTTGTCTAGCTGCCTGTATCTGGTATCTACTATGTTCTATTGATCTTCATTTGTTTGTTAACTGTTTGATCACTAGAAAACAATAATAATCAAGAAAAAGAACCTAATAATAATAAGAACTACAAGTTGAAGAAAGGAATATCACAAGCAATTATCAAAGTAGAGAGAAATCACGCCAAATCTAGCTGCCCTAGATTTATCAATATGGTATCTGAGCTAAGGTGACGAGGAAAGGCGGCTTGAAGATCATTCAATTGAAAAGGATACATAAGGACCAAATACAAGAAGAAGAGCATGAAGGAGACACAATCATCATATCACAAGGATAATATCATCTTGAAGGAAGAACTCTTGAAAAGGAATACCTCAAGGACCCTCCCTCCATCTTAAAAAAAGGGACTCTACGCATTTGAAGCATCTTGAGAAGTCTCTCACATTCTACATCCAAAGGAAGTAAGAAGAACATTTCGTCATCAAAGGAATCAAAGTGATCTCCCTCATATTGAAGAAAAGATGCACTATCATTTTGAAGGAAGATCATCCCTCATAACGATCACAAGAAGACATCATCATCAAGGAAGCATCTAGAGTATGACATCGTCTTCAAGAAAGCATCTTCATTTATGAAGTAAATACTTTATATTTATGTCTCAACCTACAAATCAAATGACTACTTTCTACAAGGAGAACAATAATTTTGTTGGGACATCAAACTACCTTGCATGGAAGAAGAGAATATATTTGTACTCACAGAAAATTAAGTTTTTGAGTATGTCAAGGGCTCGATCACAAAACTCCATAGGAGCAATCTCAAGCACTATCAAAATATTTTAAAGGAGAAGTAAGGGCTTAAAGAATCCTCATTGAATTTATCAAGGATTCTCTCATTAGCTATGTAGCAAAGTTGAAGACATTAAAAGAAATCTATGACAAGTTGGTGGGATTATTTTCTGTAAGTATAACAAGAGAAATAATATCTTTAAGAACTGAATTATACAAGATGAAAGTATCAAGAGAGGAATGGGTAGCCTCATATCTCGTGCAAGTATCTCAAATAAGAGATCAACTACAATACCTAGGAGAAACAATGTCAGATCTGCAAATGACCACTCTTGTACTCAATGTATTACTAGATGAATGGGACAAATTTGTATCAAGCATCTATGGAAGGCAAGAAACCACTACATTTAGTGATCTATGATCGTTATGCAAGATTGAAGAAACTAGATTAAAGGCAAAGAATGACATTGGATCAAATGAACAAAGTTCAAACACAAGCATATGCAACTATGACAAGGAAGAAAGGAAAATTTTGAAGGTTTGAGCCTCGAAAAAGATTTCAAAAGAAAATTGACATGTCTAAGATTCAGTGCTATGAATCAATGTTGCATTATTCGTTATCGAGATAATATTGGCGCAAGGAAAAAATTGGAAAAAATCGTAATTATCGGGAAATAATCGGGAAACAATCGTTTGGTACAAAAATATTCATTTTAAAATATTTTTTTTTTTAATATCTAAGCCATCTACAACATAAAATTAATACATTGACACATAAATATGATAAAAAAGTAATATATAAGATGTTTAATATCATTTCTAGTGCTAAAATCACACATAACATTGAATCATGTCCTGAATAGTAAGTCATGACTCCTGAGTCCCAACTCAACCTCAAAATATCAACAAAAAATATGATAATGTATCTCATCATGTCATAATGTCATATACAATAAAATGAAGAAAATAACTAAAGTCTAATCCTATTGATTTCCTCTACCCCTATTTCGAGAAAATGCCACAGCTTTCCCTTTCCCTCTAGATGTAGATGCTGGTGCCCGTGCTGGTGGAGATGGCAGTGGAGTTTGATGTGCTCTAGAAGCTAAAGAACTAGAAGTAGGAGCTATATTAGGTAGACCACGTCCTCTACTGGTGGCAGGGGTAGCCCGGGCAGGTGGTGTCACCTTCTCCTCCTGTTCCTCCTCCTCCTGTTCCTCCTGCTCCTGCTCTTCCTCCCCCTCCACTACATCTTGCACTAACCAATCATCAGCAGACTCCATGAGAGATCTCTCGGCCTCAACCCTCCATGCAACAATGGTGTCAATCCCATCCAATGAGATGGCATCCACATCAGGTGTCCTCTCAAGTTGCCTCACCCACAATAGAAGATTGTAGTAGACGTAGACCATGTCATTAAGTCGTTGGGACTCCAACCTATACAAAGATCATGAAATAATAATTAATAATTATAAAAAAATATTGTTTAATGAATTCAAA
>APFE031187663.1:100977-136845 GCA_000404065.3 Pinus taeda
TGATATTTTTGGTCAACGTGACCCTGGAAAAACCCCCTACAACTCTTGGGGAAAACCAGTTTGAGAGCTCTTCTTTATTTCTGAAAAATGTCTTTTTACAGGAAGAAAATTTCAGCAAAAAATTACAGCAAAATAATTTTTTCAGCAAGCAAACTTATCCGTTTTCAGCCCAACGGACCACCAGGAAACTTCTCAGTTTTCAGCAAAAAAATCAGCTTTTTCGGCTTGTTCTTGCTGCTGTTCTGCTTGTCTTTCTGCTGTTCTGATTTTGCTGAAGAACTAACTGGTATGTGTGCCAAACTGCTGCCTCTTTCTCCTTCTTGTCAAGAAATCTCCCTTGCTCTCTTGCTCTCCTTCTCCCAATCTGTTCATGAAAAAATGAATGATCTTTTCCTCCTTTTCCTCCTTTAATATAACTCCAAGCTGACTTTTGGGTGATCTCTAAATCCAATGGCTGAAATAGATTTAGATCAATGGCTGAGATTAAATGCACATTTAAATCTCACTTTCTATTTTTTAATTCACCCCACTTTAATAAAGACCCACTTAGTCATTTATTTCCAAAGTCACTTTTCCTTTCTAATTTTTCATTGACTTTATAAAAGTCACTTTAAAATTAGACTTAGTAACTTTATCACTTAAAGTCACTTTTAAATTAGATTTTAACTTTATAAAAATTATAAAGTCACTTTAGGAGAAAAATTAAAATCTTTTGGACACTTTTCCCTAGGCCAAAGATCAAAGCCTAAGGGAACCACCTGTCCTCCGGTACCAAATTTCAACAATTCTTATGCAGATTTTGGCTATTGGACACTAGTTTTTGCTGTGGAGAAGCCATTTCTGAATATAAAGAAGGCATGTTATTGGATATATTGTGAGTAGTTTTGTTGAATATCTTTTATGGTTTGCATGTCAAGGAATATTGCTAGGTTTTTTATTTTCTTGCCTAAATGCATATGTTTATATGAGATTCTTTGGTAATTATTACATGCTTGGCATTTAATCCTTGAACTCCCTAGAAAATGTCCTAGAGAACCTTTTTCTAGTGAATTTCTCTCGTCATAAGATGATAGCTAGGATAGGAAGTGAAATCCTAGGGTTTTCCCCTTCCTCCCTTCAAATGTTTGATATTTCCATGGTTAAATTTCCTAAGCCTCCATCACCCAAGTAGGGAAAAGGCACTGACATCCCTCTTGATGATCAAAACCTCCAAATATTTATCTTTTAGCTCTCTTTTTTCTCCTTTTTTTCCTCCTTCAAGGGAAGCTGCCAGGACTAGGGAGAGGGCCAGATTCAAATAGGGCTTGCTCTATGACAATGTTGGAGCTAATTTGGCTGAGCTTGCGAACCCAAAATCTTTCCTTTCCCTTGGTGGAAATTGTCTAGTTAGGGCTGACATTATCAACCCCAAGCAATTCAGGTCTTTTGAAAACCCTAGTCCAAATAAAAGACTTCAACTCAGGGCTATTTGAAGGTTTGTCACACCATTTGTTGATCATATCTTTCAAAGCAAACCTTTTCTTTGTACTTGTATGCCTAGATGTACCACTGTTGGCTTACATCTTGAAACCCTAGGCTCCAACTACTACTTCCTAGTCTTCTTCATAGGTATGTTGTTCCTTTATACAAAGAATTGTGCTTGGTTCCAACTTCCAAGTAAGAGGTACCTTGATCAAGCCTCCTTTACATCACCTTTATCCTATTGAATTAGAATACCTTTAGGTGATATATATTGGGAAGCCTCTTGTGGTTAAATTTGTGGGGAAATTCCACTAAAGGGCAGGTGGTGGCATGCTAAGGTGACAGTGACAGCCACCTCATTGTTGCATTAGGGTCTAGCCCTTGCATTGTGAGGCCTCTCACAAGGCCTACTAGATTTTGAGGCAACAGGCATCACAGTCTACAAGCTCCTATAGGTCAGGAATCAGGATTGCTTCAATCACTGAAGACTCTTTGTCATAACTCCTGCTGAAACCTTCCGACGGCGTCTTCTCATAGGCAACAACCTTCTACATGCATGGTTCCTAGAAGATTTCAGATATGCAGCTCTGGTAGCATGTTAATTTTCAGACCATGGTAACTAGACTTGCACTTGTAATCAAAC
The DNA here is from genome assembly GCA_000404065.3 of Pinus taeda. Taxonomy (NCBI): domain Eukaryota; kingdom Viridiplantae; phylum Streptophyta; class Pinopsida; order Pinales; family Pinaceae; genus Pinus; species Pinus taeda. The sequence goes on from APFE031187663.1 coordinate 103,082, forward strand.
CCTAGGTGACTAAAACTGTTTAACCTATTTAAACTGCATGGAAAGGAATGCCAGATCTGAAAACACAGAATCTGAAATATATGAACAGGAAAGTAAAAATTACAGTATCCAATCACGTCACTCTTTATAAACTCACAAAAAGGAAAAGATTAGACAGCTTGCTAATCACGATCTCACAACAAAACTGATTAACGCTTACCACTCTACCTTCTTTCATAGATGAAGGAGGCAAGGGTTTTACAAAATAGAGCTCCTAACTTTAGTAGCAAAACCCTTAACCACAAATTCACCCTAGAGAACTGCACCCTCCTTCCATGAGCAAATTTCCTAGTATAGAGTGCTCTGTTGTGATTCCGGAAAATCCTGCAACCCATGCATAGTTAGATCTGGAAAACTCCCTAAGGTTGGCCCTCTGCAAAAATTTGGAAAAGCTAAAATAAGTAAAGTACCTTTTTAATGAAAGCAAAGGCTAAATCTGGAACAGTGTAATAAGAGCAAAATGCTAAACTGGAAATGGTCTAAGGCTGGCAAATGCATGCTGTAATAAATTTAAAATATAGATCTATATATTTAAGCTAGTGTGATAAGATAGATCCACTCCCCTTTCAATCAAACACAAGGAATGATAGGTCTCAGGAGTCAGGACTCTTTACATTTGGTCCTTGCCTTAGTGGTGGTATTTTCTTCGAGTAATGGTTTTTTTGGTACTATCTGAGTCATTTCTTGGAACTAAAATTCCATTGCTTATAAAATTGATCTCATTTGTCATCTATGTTTTGTCGTTAATTTTGTTCTTTGAAACTGAAGGAGTGGTTATTTATTCTGCCATTAGCTTAATGTGTGGATGGGAGGTAAATTTTGATTGTTCTTTGATGCCACTGTTATGGATTGGACTCATTGTCACCTTTCAACCAACTGCCTATTTACATGTGCGTGTGTATTGAGAAGACAAATGTTAGTGCGTACACACACGCACACACACATATATAGAAGACAATGCAATGAAATCTATTCAATGTTTAAGGTGAAATCAATGATGAATTTTTTGGGTACCTGGAACATGGACAAATTATGTCAGCAGCAAAACTCCCATGTGCCCAAATTTATATTGGTTAGCGTCTCAACACCAGTTGACATTTATTGCCATTATCCACGTGGAAAAAATCCACACATGCTCCTCACAAAATATCTGTGACTTAACTTACTCGACATATTTACCATTCCTCATTCTTATCGTGAAAAAAATAAATGCAAAGAGTAGGGATTAACTTGTTTACATCTCTTCATACTTTTTAAAGAAAACTATTTGTCTTGAATAAAGGACATTGCGCATTATCTCCAAATCTTTCGAGCAGATCTAGATGTTGTGAGACCCCTCTTCTTTAGTCATTCTTAATCTAGTTCTCTATTCCCAAGAATTATAGGACTCATCAATGTCTACAATCGTATTCTGGTCTTGAAGAAGAGGTGTTCTACACTTTGTTATCAAATGCTCATGTGCCTGGGGTATAGATGTGCTCTTTTAATTCCTTAGCAGCTGTCCTGTATTTATATTTGCACAGGCAAAAATTTATGGAAGCCTATAATGAAAGTTGATCAGCTAGCAAGTTTGTTGGTTACTTTGCTATCTGTTTCCAGCATGGCACATTGTTTTTTTGTCATATTATCAAGAAACTTATGGACCTTTCTGAAAGAACAATTTTCTCACAGTATGACCTGCAATTACCAGTAAATTATGTGCAGTGTTAGGAAAATAATCTAGTTGTAGTTGGTACATTGTTCGGTTTTGTGTCTTCTCTAATCTTTACTGAATTGTTTGCAGCAATTCTGCTATTTCACTGCAACAATCTGATTATCCATATGCTCATCTGCAAACAAGTTCTTCGCACTTTCAATCTTCTCTTGATGATTTTCGACGATCTGGATGGGACCATCAATCTGGCAAGGATCTGTTAATGAAGAGATGGGAGCAAGGTCATGATGAATTGCATTCCCCAAAGGTTGAGGAAGATGACATAGGGACTCATGATGTTTTCACTCCTAGTTGGGGTGCTGTAAATGGGTCAGATATGCCAGATGATGGAAAGAGAAAGGAAGAGAACATGGAAGTATATGAAAAGCATGTAGGCAGAGATGCTACTTCAACAATGGATGTTTCTATGGGAATGATGGTCTGCTCAAGTGATTATCCAAGCAGCAGCACACCAGCAGATCTAAATTTAAGAGAAAGTTCAGGTGTGTCTCAGGGTGGTATCCCTGCATGGCTTGGTAGCAAACCTGTTGGTGAGCAACAAGTGTCAGTGGGAGGAAGTGTTCCTTGCCCTTCGTTGGTCCCACTGGGGCCAACTCTCACCACAGTGCCTCCTGTTAAAGCCACCCCTTATATCCATGTAGATCATCTTTCATTGAATACACCATGGGCTGGACTTGGACTCCCTCCTTCCTCACCTATGGATCAAGTTTCACCTGCAGCTGCTGCACTGGCCCCACCAAATCTCCCAGCAAATGTTTGTGGTGCTCCTCTTCTTCCTTCTCCTGTAACTCCTCTTGGCTGTTTACCTGGAGGACCCCCACATCATTTTGAACAAATGAACCCCCTCCCACCTCTACCACCTGTGTCACCGCCTCCCCCTCTCCCAAGTGAAACACCACCTCCTCCGCCTCCACCACCACCTCCACCACCTTTGTCTCAGCCTCCTCTAGTTCCACCTCCTCCAAGTTCTCCCCCCCCCCCCCCACCACCCCCTCCTCCTGAACCTTCACCCATGGAGTTTAATGATGTACAACGCACGGCCTGTCATTGGCAGGGTCCTTTATGCAAAAGTGGTGTGCAATATTGCACTGTGGTGGCGCACAGGGAAGATTCCACTGCTTGCAATTATGTAAATTCCATGCCTGAGCCTACAGAGTAATTACCAAAACCTTACATCACGCGACTGTTTTATTTGCTAACATTTGTTGTTATGGTTCATAGTACATACTTTATAGAAAGAAAAATTTCATGGAACTTTTAATGCAAATCTAAAGTATTTGATAAATCGTAATGTGGAATGCAGATGGCCTGATAGGCTGGATGTGACAAAGCGTACAGACTTTAGATCCGTGAAGTATACGTTCCATAATACTCCGTCAAGCAAGGTAACTTTTCTGCAATCTATATAAAGTTTTTTTTAATCATGTTATGCATTGTGTATAGTCATATTTATAATTTTCGATATTTGAAATGTTTCAAGCATTTTCTTCTCTTGCTTTGGGAAGAGGGAATACAATCTGAAACTTATAAGTACTTATCCTAGGAAAAACTGATAATCATGGAGATATATAGGGAAGGTTTTTCTTTCTTCTCAAAATCATTTTGCTGCATGTGGAGAAATCTGTATATCCTCTTGTGCCATATTCTGAATTGAAGTGTATGATTCTTATACTTGTCTAGTCTGCTGCTTCTCACAAAAAATCTATATTGCCTTGTCAAAATCCTTTCTGCTTTGTATGGAAGAATCTGTGCTTGCTGTTTTACAAAACTCTGAATCAAAGCTGATCTTTCTATCATAGTTTCAAACAGGGCATATATAGACCACTCTTAAGTACAGACCAAAAACTGGCCATATACATATCACCCTTTTTTATAGAATTTATATAATTTGCATAAATATAAAAAATATCAAATGGCTGAAACAGTTCATACTTGATGGAAGTTAGAACACAGCCAAACTAGAACTAGACCATAACCAGGCCCAGAAGGTGAGCATATTCTTCAGATGTCTAAGTAGACTAACCAGAATCAGAATAATGATAACATTTAAATTTTCATATAAGGAGGGCTAGCAATTTGCAAATGGTTATGCAACATATTGGTGCCTCTTGTTGCTCTGGCCTGAATTGTCCTCCACAGCCTGGGGCTGCTGTTTACCCTTGAAAGTCTATTGCTCCAGGCCAATGATATCAGAACTGACCTGGTGACCAAACTGGTTGACCCCCCAAACCAAGAAGTTGTCAGAACTGGACTGGAACTGGGAAAAAAACTGGACCAAAAACTGGTTGACCAAAAAATACATAAAATATTCAAAATTTAAAGAAAAACATATATATATTCATGTGCATCCATATGAATCCAACCATTTATACACAAATATGCAAAAATTCTCTCAACAAATAGGGGCTCTAGATGGTCTCTAGTGTTAAAAAATAATCATGCTACAACAAATACCTAGATATCATCAAAATCATTGTCTATATTGGATCCTCATCCTCAATATCATCACTCTTTAAGCATTAAAATAAGATGGAATTGCTAGACATGTCAAATTGACATTTTGTTTGAGTGGTTGGTACATTTTGACGAGGGTCATGATAGAGGAATTCAACAATCAATGCCTCTAACATCAAGGTACATAGAGCACTTGGTGCTTGTTGCCTCAAATCTGGCAGGTCTTGTGATAGGATTCACAAAAAAAGGGCTAGACCTTGTTATAACAATGAGGTTTGCCACTATCACCTCAACAATCTTCCTCTTGCTCTTAGTGGAATTTGATCACAAGGGAGGCTTCCTAGTGATCACCAAAGTATCACCAAAGTATGAATTAGGCTCTATTAACACAAACGCTCATCCACAAGAGCCCTGAACTAACTTGGCCCTAGCTAAATGCCCTCGTGGCTTACCTTAAAAGGTGTAGAAAATAGAAGAAAAGAAAAAATATTAAGTTTTTTCAAAGTTTTTGATCAACACAAAGGTTGCCAATACCTAATCATACTTGAATGATGGAGTCCTTTAGGTTACTTCAAGAGATAAAGAAAAATGCTTGGAATAAGGGGGGAAAGCTCTTGTTTCCACTTATATAAACCGTAACCATTTTTCTTGTGAGGGGAGAGATTAAACAAGTGAGGCACACTAGGAGGTCTCCTATGCATTTCAAGGAAGAGATATTCAACATGCAAAAATTATCCAAGATTTCCATAAACAATTTGCTTTTAGACATAGAGCATAGAAAAACCCTAGCAATAACTAATTACATGTAAAACAATGAAAAATATGCAACAAACTTACAATTCTTCCATGAAAAATCCTTCTTTGAATCCCAAAATGACATCTTCAAGACATAAGCCAATTTCCAATAGCAAGAGCACAATAAAAAACACATCTCCACAAGTAGAGGGTTACAAAAAGGCTTAAGTCTAGTTTGGTCATGTCCCCAATAAATAATTTGGCTAAGTAGACTCTCCTTTTTGCAATTTTGGTGTTGAGAAATATTTTAGCATGTTAAACTTAGGAAAACTGGATTGAGAAGAAAAGCTACAAAACATTAGAGAAAAAAAATAGTTTAGTAGTGGGATGTGGGAGCCGCCCACAAAGGGGAACTCGAACCCCTTAGCAAAATTGAACCAAGGGAGGAGGTGTAACAAATAAAATATATAAATAATATAAATATAATGTGAATGATAATAATCATAAATAATTATTAGTTAATTAGTAATTAGGTTGAAGAGGCATGTTTAAATGAGACACGACTCTTCATGAAGAGACATTTGCATGATATATAAGCAAGCCTTTTGTTCTCATTGTAAATCATTCATTCATTCTTATTCATATTTAATATATAATATTTGTATCCTCATGGATATCTTGATATTCCAAGTCTTTTGGAGTAATTAGTTTATAGAAGGAACTTTGTTTGTTTCATTTATCATCAACCTTGTTGCTGTCATAATTGAAACGTTTCGCTATATATTGGGAGATTCTCCATTTTTTAGGCCTTTGGCCATAAAAAAAAAATAACCAAAAAAAAATATGTAAGTAAATAAATTAAAAAAAGAAGAAGAAAATAAAAAGTAAAAGGAAAAACAAAACGGATACAAAATCTCATACCAAGTATATTTAAAACTTTTTACATGGAGAAGGCCATGGTTTTAAAAACAACCCATGGAATTGCCCATGGTATTTTAAAAAGTTAAAAGGAAAAAAAAAAGAAAAACAAAAAACAAAAGGAATACGTTTTACTTTTTACGTGGAGAACGTGGAGAACATTTTAACGGAGGTTTTAAAAACAACCCATGGTAATAGCCCATGGTATTTTAAAAGTAAAAGATATTTTGATAACATTGGAGAAAAAATGTGTGATTTAAATAATTTTAATTGTTCAAATCTAAATATTGTGACAGTACCAAGAATCACGTCTAAAAAGGGATACTATATAAGCCTTATATTTTTACATATAAAAGGAAAAGCGGGTTCTCAAAAAAGTATATATTTTTATATAATTATGATTTTATAATATATATAATTAAAATTATATATAATATATATATTTAAATTAAATATATTAAAAAAATTATTATTATATAATTTTTTATTAAAAGAGTGAACAAAAGAAGAAGAAAAAGAAGAAGCGAATATTTGAAATAATATATATAATAATATATATATATATAGATTTTTATAAGAGAGAAGTGGAATTATATTTATAGATTAAAAGAATATATACAAAAAAAAAGAGAAATATATAAAAAAGAGAAAAAAAGGAGAGAGATATATCATATAAAAATTAAAATAAATAAATTGTTGAAAAAAAAGTGAAGAAAAAGAAAAAAAATATGGAATCCATGAGTAAGGAACAAAGACAATCATTTAGAAGAGATATAGAACAATTAATTACAATATTTGAGCGACAGATTGAGAAGAGAAAGAGAATGGATTCCTTCTTCGATTCTCTACATCCATCATCACTTCCATAGAATGATGTTATCTAGTGTACCGAGAAAGTGCAGCTAAAAGATCAAGAGAATGACAAAATAGCCAAAATTCAACAAAGCAAGGAAGTGTTAAAATGCGAACATAAAAATCTTATAGATATACATTACAAAGAAATAATGGAAAAGGACGAAGAAATTTCTCGTCTCAAGGACCATGTCGAAAAATTACTGACACAAGTGAAGAAGACTAAAGTCTCAAAGAAAGAACTCAAGCAACATTTATCAGAACAAGAAGAGGAAAATTTACGTTTAAAGAACCTTAATAAAAATTTATTAGAACAAATCAGAGATCTAAAAGATGAAAAACTTAAAATTCAAAACACTGAAAATAAGGTTGATGAATCAAAAACCAAAGAACTTTTACATTTGAGAAATCATAATCAAAGTCTGCTCAATCAAACTAAGAAACTTAAGGAGGATAATAAAGCATTAAAAGATAAGTTGGAACAAGTCACTCAAGTAGAAGTATCAGAATCTCCAGTCGCAACCGTTCAAGTTGAAAACTTGAAAATAAGGGAACGAATACCGGTCCAGTGAATATGACAATTCAAGAAGACAAGTCAGTTGAAGAAACGACACACGTAGATGTTGCAGTTTAGACAATGGACATCCCAAGTGAATGTTTCATAACCATCTCAACAACATCTTTGCTAGAAGAAAATATAAAAATTGGCACATGCCCAGTAAGGAGAAATCAAACCAAAAAAGCTCCATATTGATATCCGAATCATGAGAGTAGACAACTCAACCATGCTACGTATCGGGACCATTTAGACCAGAAACAACAAATTGATGTTTAAGAGAATAATGACGTAAAATCCATCCAGTCTTATGCTAACAAGTCGTTACAAAATTTTAGTGATCAGAATGTTATACAGAAGATTAATCTGGGATGGTCTGATCCCTTCTTAGTGCAACAATTTTGTTTGTCACTAAGAAGATCATATCAACTTGTATCGACGAGGATGACTATTCCGAGACAGAAAGACTTTTGAAGCCGAAAAAGAGATAAAGCCTTTTTCATCGACAAGCTTTGAGGACAAAGGTTTTTGAGGAAGGAGGCAATGTAACAAATAAAATATATAAATAATATAAATATAATGTAAATGATAATAATCATAAATAATTATTAGTTAATTAGTAATTAGGTGGAAGAGGCATGTTTAAATGACACATGACTCTTCATGAAGAGACACTTGCGTGATATATAAGCAAGCCTCTTGTTCTCATTGTAAATCATTTATTCATTCTTATTCATATTTAATATATAATATTTGTATCCTCATGGATATCTTGATATTCCAAGTCTTTTGGAGTAATTAGTTTATAGAAGGAACTTTGTTCGCTTCAGGAGGGAAGAGAGGGAGTTTGAACTAGTTGAGCCCACAAGGAGAAAAGGGAGCAACAATTATAAATAGAGGAGGAGAGCCTCATTATGATATCTTTTTTGGAAATTTGACTTCTGAACTTGAGTTGGTTTAGCTGTTTAGCCAAGTCGATTAGTGTTTCTGAGCATAAGGAATTTCCAAGCAGAAATTCCACCTCTTCCTTCGGTGAACTTCGAGTGTCATCATAGTAGAGAATTTGGGGAGCTGATTCTGGGCAATCAAGGAGCTATTTCACAGGATTCTTTCAGTTGGTGCGAGCTTCCCATATGGCGCAAAAGAAAATTCATGGCATTGAGAGAGGCTTGTACACAATGGAGTTCTGGCTGGAGATTTTGCAAAGATTTTCCCTCAAGGAGGATGAGCTTTCCCTTGGAGATTTGCATTGACGAAAGTGTTGCCATTTGGAGGGCCGAGTTTGTCTATTCTAGGGCCTGCGCATGGGTTTACTGGCAGCTTTTGGGCACTCATTGAGATCAGGTGTTTAAGAGACTTTTGGCGCTGGAAATCACTTAGAGATTGGGAGGAAAATTTTGTAGGAGTTGGGGAGGATTTCATTGAGGGCGATTTGGGCATTTTTGTGCAGTTCGATTTGTAGCTTCATTGGCAGACTAGTGGGAGCAACACACTGACAAACTAGTGGAAGTAACACACAGATTTGGGGTCACTAGTGACTTGTGGATCGAGCTCGAACCCTTTCTGGGTTTTATGTGGGGAGGCTCTAATAAATTTGGCTGAATTTTCTGAGCACTTTTGAGGGCCAAAACATAGGGTTGATTCCAGCCAGCAGCAACAAATTCTTCCTGACAGTGTGCAGTTCCTTCTAGGCATCTTTTCGACACTTGGATTTCTTGTATTGACACTTGGGTTTTGCCATAGCTTGCAGTAGCAAGCCCATGTTCTATTTTCTACCACTGATGTACTCATATCTTTTAGATTAATAGCCTGGCTCAGAACTTTGGCTCTATTTTCTGTGTGTACTGATTGTGGCTATGTTATCAGGATTTTAGCTTTTCTATAACTAGTGCATGTATTTGATATTCACTGTTATTTCCTAGTTTGGAACATTACAAGTTCTCAAGAAGAGGCTGAAATCCAAGTGTAATGATGACTAGAATGAATAGAAGAAGCCTCAATTTATATGAGGTCTAATCCTTCCTTTTTACAACAAAATATTAGCCTAAAATCCCTATGACAAGTTTAATTATGAGTATGAATCAAGATAGTGGGTTATAAGCCAACCCAATAGCTCATAATAACAAAAATATGCCACGAATCCCACATGTGTGGATCAAAACTCTCCATAAGCATGATGTCATGCCCTCTTTGGGCAATAAATGCTATGAAATGGGTTAGGAGGATGTCTCATTATCATAATCAACTTCATCCTTGAGGGGAAGTCCTCAAGAAGTGCTTCAAGATGTCTCCAAGTGTCAAAACCCTATCCGGGTGCCCTACATCATCTTCAAAGAGGCTAAAAGTATGGCGTGACACACTCTCTTTAGTGTTGGGGCTCCAAGTGCTAGTACAAGCCCGTCCTTGTCATCTTGAGAATGACCATCATCTTCTAGACTCCAAATTTAGTCATGCCCACCAAATGGTGTTAAAGCCAGCCTTGGGGCATGCTGGATCCACTGTGTACATCATCAAGAATCTCCAACACCAAGCAAAGGGAGCTTAGTGTTTCAACATTTGGGGGTGCTATGAGGTGTCAATCAATTGTTGGAACCATCAAAGTGCCTATTGCTTTACTCTGGAGGGGTAGCTTTTCATCTACAAGGTCATCATTTCTTTCTGGAAGTGAAGTACAACTTGGCATCATGTGTAGTGGAGGCATGGAGTGTGCCGTCAAGGACTCTGCTGCTGTGTAAAAGACCGCTTGGAAAAGCCATCTCAAAATTAAGTGAAAGTTACCAATCATTAGGGACCATAGATGCATCATAATGGACCATACTTAATTGTTAAGGGCATAGTAGCACTTTAAACTGAGACCACTTTCACATTGTTAATTAGACCAAGTCTTGTAAAATTGCTTTCTACTTGTGTTAGGGATGACTAGATGGGTAACCCTATTAGGTGCTTCTAGCCGTTAAGGGGAAGTGACATGTCCTAGGTCAACCCTTCAATTCAGGTGTTTGTGATAATGTGGCAACGAAGGGGAAATGATTCATGGCAAGGTGCCATGGTCATGTGACTAGCCAATGGAGGTCCATCATCCTAAGTGTATAAATGGATGGAGGGAGCAATTATGGAGGCATGAGTTGCCCTTTCCCTGGCTTGCTTTTTCCACCCCTCTGGTGTGCCTTCTTGGTGATAATGTTTTGATAAGGAGCATAGATTAGGTGTCCAATGTTAGTTATTGTAGCATTAGAGGTGTTCTAGTCTTGAAACTTTGTGGAGATGCTAAAACATAGGAGTTCTCTAGAACCCAAAAATCGTTTTTGGAAATTCCACCTAGAATTGTCTCAATTAGATTATTAGCCTATTTTTAATTATTTCCTAAGTCCAAACTTAGGAAAAAGGGTTAGTTAATCATAATTAATTGAGATAAGGCGTGAATAATCTAGAAACTCACATAGATCAACAAGGAATTAATTTGGGCCCTTGATTAAGATTTAATCTTGGCCGTTGGAGGTCCAACAAAAGATTATAAGAAGAAGTCAATAGAAAACACAATTGAGGGGTTCAATTTCCTTACAGAGTTTGATTTTTCTAGACATCTAGTAGTTGCTGGAAGAGTTCGAGCTTTAGAAGGAAGCAAAGACAGAGGGGCAGGGACAATGATCTGGAGGAAGCTTTCTAGATCCGGAGAGGCAACAACAAGAGGCCGAGTTATTCCCAGTGAGGCAGCGCAGAGGACTATGCAGTCAGCTTCAGAGGGCAATTCGATTTAGCTAGAGGAAAAATCAATCCAGCTTCTAGAGGCTTGGAAAGTCTTCCAGAAGGTCGGAGAATCATTTTCCTTAGCAGAGACAAGCATAACGACTTGATTAGAGGCAGTTTCGGGCTAGACATCAAAGGCTCCACGTAAGCACTTCGTAGAGGCCTACGCAAAAGGGTCTAGGAGGATGAGTTTGTGAAGCTAAGTTGCGCCGGGGTTACTTGTGGAGGAAGCGAAATACCCTTAGATAATTTTGGCCAAATTTTCTTGCTCTTTGGATTTTCAGTTGGGCATCCATAGATTGTACTCAAAATTTCACTGTTGCTTAATAATATTAAACCCTTAGTTGCTGCACCAGTTTTCCCAAGTTGGGTTTTTCCAGGGACATTTGTCCAAAAATAATTGTGTTAATTATTGTGTGTGCTAGCATTTCTCAGTTTCCAACGCTATTTTCTTCTGCAGTTTATATGTGAAGGTTGCAGTGTGAATTATTTGGTATTTGCCGTAGCAAATAAATTGTTAAATTAATTAACAATTATAAAAATAATTTCAAGTTACTGCAATAGGATTTCAAACTTGAAATTTTCACATCCAAGCTTGCTTTTAATGATATAACATTGATTTAGCCTTTAATGATGTATCATTGATTTACCCCCTTAACGATGAGTCAACCTCTCGCTCATTAGGGTTGGGACATGTAAGGGTTCCATTATTATGTGATGGAGCATCAAGTGCTCAAGAACCAGGTGATGGCTAATTAGGGGGGTAGAGCTCATGCCAGGTTTTTTCCCACGTGCTAATTGATGTCCCAATCATCTTTTACATTTAAACTTTTCTTTTTCTTTCATTGTGGCCATTTTATACTTGAACATTTCTTGTAGTTGCATCAACCTCTAGGGAAAAGTTTCTGGCCCAAAATCGAGGATATGAGGGTGCCAATCCCAATGAACCAACGATAGTAAACCTGAAGGATGGACATGAAATCAGGGAATGGTGAAGAGTGGGTAAGTATGGAGTGGTTATGGATTACTACTTCAATCCAAGTTTCCCAAGTAGTGCCCCTCTTATAACCCTAAGGCCTCAAAAGAAGTCCCACTAGACTAGGGTCAAAAACTAACCCCCATGGCGATGTGAGAGAACAGGTTTATATTCAAGACTGGTTAATCCTCTAGACCACCCCTTAAACCATGTTATAATGCCCAAAACATTGAGTAAAAACACATGTTGCAAAATGGTTAAATTACCTGCCGAGTGGTGACCCACCTTCCCTCAAGAGGAATGCCAAATCGTGAGAGGTGTTTGACCACTGCAAATGGCGAAGGAATGTGGCATATCATCATATACTAAACTAAACAAATGTAGGGATGTTGGTTTTCTGGCTATCCAAAGTAGGAGAAAAAATTTCTCCTATGGGGTTACCCACTTTTTGTTGGGTAACAATGCTCTTGATTAAATGCTAATTCCATGCCCTCGTGCATGACAAAATCCAGTGAAAACTTTTTAATCCCTCCAATCCTAAAATCTTGAAAACTGTTGTCTGCTTAATTTTGAGTGGGATCTAAAATTCTACTTTCCATATCAAATCCATTGAGGTTGAAACCACTCTCAAACATAATGTTAAATTCAAGTAAAGGATGATTATTTCATTCTTTTGCTTTAAGGATTTAACATTACCATTAATTACATAGCATTAGTAGGGTCCTAGGGTTGAATATTAGGCTACTCCACTTATAAATTATTATTATTTTTTAAATTTTCATTCAAAGGGTCCTTGGTTGCATTGTATAGAGCCAACTGATTTAGTAAAAAAAGGCCTATTTGGTACTGAATTGGCAGGTTCCATAACATTTCCATTAATTGCATAACATTAGTAGGGCCCTAGTGTTGAATATTACGCTGCCTTACTCATAAATTATTATTATTATTATTTTTAATTTGTGTTTGGAAGTTCCTTGGTTGCATTGTACAGAACTAGTCGGTTCAATGAAAAAGGGTTGGTCCATCACTGAATCAACCTTTTTCGATTCCAAGCCACTGGCCGAATAAGTTTTGGGGTCAAAATGATTGGATCAACCAATTCCACTAGTTCTGGTCCAGTTCTGATAACACTGCTCTAGGTTGTTGTGGATTTCTCTTTAAGGAATCCTACTTCTGTTTCTTTGAAGTTCTGGACAGGACCACCAACTTTTCCTTTGAAGTTATTGCTTTCTCCTCTTATTTTTCTTGCATGATGGAGTTACTTTCATCCTTCTCCCTGAGCCTTTCACTGAACTAGCTTATAGCCTGGAATTTCTCTAAAGTGGGCTCAGAATTTTTTGGAGTTAGAGGATTGCTTAGAATCCCTTTTGGACAATTGCGGGTCGGTTGTAATTGACTTTGGATAGAGATAGACCACCTTATACCACAATTTGATAGGATATGCCAAATGTGCCACCTACAGGAGCTAGAGATTAAGATGCACCTCATTTTTTGGTGCCCCCAATACTATGAGTTTAAAAGAATTATCATTGCCTATAAAGGGACTTGGGGTGATTCGTTTATACTTTCTTCTGGTTACAGGACTGGAGATGCCTAATTGAAGCTAGAGACAGAGACACACCTCAGTTTTAGATGCCCCCTATACATTCCTTGGGTACTAGAACCAACGGAATTTTCCCTCTTCATTAAGGAGATTTTCAGTCACATATCTCAGTTCTTGCACACCATGCCCTGCCTTGGGTTGACTAGGATGATCTGCTCATACTTTCACTTGGATCCATCAGATTATAACCACAAGTGACGAGCAAAAGTTCAAGGTGCACCATATAATAAAAGGGCGAGACCTTGGGTCTCTTCTCAACATTCACCTTTGAGGGATTGATGGATATCATCGAGACCAGTTCAACTGTGCTAAAACGTACATTAGTTCACATGTCCTCAAATCACTAAAGGGACCAACTCTACACAATTCCAAAGCATGATGCCTCCGACCCATCTAATTACTTCCCAGTTCCAAAGGAGGGGCTAGAGATCTATTTAGAGTTTCTTTATTTTGACCTTAGATGCTAGGAGTATCCCTGGCTTTCATGCCCCCCCAAGGATCATATGACTAGACCCACCTTTGGTTTTGAGGGATTTCAATAGCAATTTAGTGCTTAGTTCAACTCCCTCGACATTGGTCATCAAACTCACTAGCCCTTGACATCTTTAGCTCTATTTGATGGATCTTCCTATCTTACCCATTCTTTCTTGGTAGGCTAGTGATTATTTTGTATCGTGCCATGATCTTTTATATGCATGTTGCGACAACACTATTACTTGTTTCTTTTTATCTTTATGTTATTTTTAGCATTTTCTAGGAGTTGTGCTTGCACAATTCCGCATCGTAATTTCATACTGATTGTACTCTTCTTTAGTCCCATTGACCTATTTTTGTGGTCATTTGTTAGGCATTAATAAAATTATCTTATCTTTATTTTCATCAAGGAGATCTTCAGCCTTAGATCTTAGTTCTAGCAAGCCAAGCCATGTCTTGAGATGACCAAGAGGATCACCTCATACTTTCAAGTTTATATATTACATTAGAGCAACAAGCGATGGGCAAAGTCCTAGTAGATTGGTGACATTCCTTGTCTCTCCTCAAACTCCCCATTGTGAGATCATTCAAGAATCAATATCATTGAGACTGGTCCAGAGGTGTTGAACTGTACACCAGCCCGTACATCCATAGAGCGGTAGAGTGATTAGCCCAAGACGGATCTTGAGCAAGGCGCCTTCCACCCATCAAAGTACCTCTCAAATCTAGAGATCTATCCAGTGTTTCTTTCTTTTTACCTCAGATGCTAGGAGTATCCCCCACTCCTAACACTCCCCCCCCAAGGATCATACAGCTGGACCCCTTGATGGTTCCAGAGGATTCTAACAACGAGCTAGTACCTAGTTCACCCTTGTTGCCTTTGGCCATCAGATTTTGGAGACCCTATGTCATTAACTTTATCGTTTAATCTTCGTCTCTTGACGGGGTCTTGAATTGCTCACTTTCCCAGCCTTGGACATACTCAGCAATTCACTTAGTGTTTGTATTTTGTATCACCGTACCTTTGTCATGGTTAAATATACACGTGTTTTATCTTGAGGATGTACTCCTGTAGGTTTCTTTCTTTGTTTATGTTATTTTCGGAATTTTCCAGGAGCTGCACTTTCCCTCCCACATTGTATTCATACTGGTTGTATTTTTCAGTCCCATTGACCTACTTTTGTGATCATTAAATTAATCAAATTATCTTATCTTATCAGATGAATTTCCAGGGTGACCATTTTGAGCCATAATGATCTGAACCACTTGAGTTTGAATGGGTCATCCTGCTGTCCTTCCACCACTTCTGCTACTCTGGTTTGAGGCTTTATCCTGATTGAATCTACGTAACTGTTAGTTTAAGACAATCTGAGGCGAGGGGAAGAGAAACTAGTCATACTGAGAAGTCATTAATTCCCCTGCTTAAGACGTAAACCCTTCTTAAATGAGAAAATATATGCAAGGGTAGCAGGATAAGCTTCCTTAATAGATCTGGGCAGGACATCCTTGATGTGACACTGTGATGTCACTGAATTTTTGGAGTGATTTTTGGCACCTGCTGTTCCATCATGACAAATAAGGGGTAACATCTTCGATGTGACACTGTGATGTCACTGAATTTTTGGAGAGTGATTTTTGGCACCTGCGTTCCATCATGACAAATAAAGGGTTAGATTTAAAAATGTTGGGGCGAGGAGGTGGGAGGGTGTAGGGCAACTGTCTAATCAGCTCATGCTTTTATGCATCTCTCTCTTCCATGGTTTGTGGGTACAGTGCATCCTACACATGGCTGTTACTTGTGGATGTGGCTAGGTTTGCCAACCAGTCCGCAACTTCGTTGTCTGATCTCTTAACATGAACAAATTGATGATCCTTCAGAGACCAAGCAGCATGGATAGGTACCTCTCATGAAGAACTCCTGGATTTACTGTTATTGACATCTATTGTCAACTTTGAGTTGCCATTGAGGATAATCCTTTTGAAACTGGCCTTCAGCACTTCCATTATGTCTAGAATGAGGGCTTCAATCCAGCCTCATTATTTGCTCCTTCCTCAAGGAATTGGTAGCAAGCTTTAGGATATGCCCTGGGTGGTCTTGAAAGATCTCTGCTGATGCCGCTTGGTCTGGATTCCTCTTAGATGAACCATCAAAGTTTAAGTTTAGCAATTGTTTTTTATGAAGGGTCCACAACTGTTGCATAACTTTGGGCCTTAACTGCTGTCCTTTTATTGTAGGGCCAACTAACTCTTGTACCCAAACTTTTTAGGATGATGCATTCCTCATTTGAGGTATTTTTCTGATATTTTCTTGCTTTTGCTCTTCTAAGTTCAGATCTTACTGCATATCTGATCCTTTAAGGAGATCTTTCCTTCATAGTTGGATAGTTCTTGTCTTTGAATAAAAACCGGTGTTGTTATGAGCAGGAGCAAAGAGGAGCAAGAATTTTGTTAGGCCCCTATACTACTAGTGTAACCCCTAATTGTTATTAGTACAACCCACTTATTATATTGATGTACCCATGTAGTGCCCATATTGTTACTATTGTGCCCCATAGAAGCCCACTATTGTTATTATTGTGCCCTTACATTATTATTGTTATGTAGTATCTGATTATGTTATGACCCCTTAGACTCCTATATATAGAGAGGAGGTCTTTTCATTTGTATCATCCAAGAATTGTTCATTTATGTAATGTAAAGGAGGTTGCCCCCTCGAAGAGGCTGAATTCTAAGGCATTGATCTATCTTTTCTATCTTTTCTTGAGCTAGTTTCATAACAGTCAAGCTGGCATCTTTAACCAAATCATTATGTATAAACATATCACATCACATTAGCTCAAAACACGACCATCATTGATCAAAATCATAAATCACATGTAATCATCGTAAACCATAATCATAGATCACATGTAATCATCATAGACTAGAATCATAAATCACAATAATAAAATTGAAATAAAATACTGATACGTATCCTTTAATTAATCCTTAGCTTCTACCTTTGTCTTCATTCCATACACACACTAGATCAATTCCGCACCTGAAAAACACCCAGTTCCTTCTCCTCAACCATGTACACATACACATAGTGTGCATCACACACATACAACCACACACGACATACAACACCATGCAATATATGCACCTATACATGACATACCACACATACATATACACATACAACATGTACACAACACCATATGTACATAACACTGCATATACAACATGCACATATCATCATATGTACACAACACTTCATATAAAACATGCACACAACACCACATATCCATCATGCGCACAGTGCAGAATGTACACAACACAGCTTATCCAACATGAAAATAGCATCATCTATACCCAGCACTGCATTTGCAATATCCACACAACACCATAGGTAAAATCACTGAATATAAAATATGCACAACATATACACAACAATAGCACTCCACATCCAAGACCACACCACCTATACCAAGTAACTTTTCTTCATTGTCTCTTTGTTGTCCATGCTTATCCTAGCATGTCGTGAATCACAATGTTTTCATTATGTTGATGTATCTCTCAGCATTATCATGTCCATAACATAAACATAGACATAGTATAATCACATAATATCAATTCATATCCACAAGATACTGACCTCAAAGATATGTCGAGCTACTCTTCCCACTTGATTCCTCATGAACCAGGAATCTCTTCATGCCATCCACCTGCATAAGAAATGATTCCTCCATAAGAATGATTTTTGATGACCCCATCAGAAATGATATATATATAAACATCAACATAAAACAATCATGATCCTATCCCACAATGACATACATACATACATATATACATGCATATATATAAACATTAGCATAGCATGATCACAACATAATTATCAAATATAATAAGGTCATGGTTAAGAGAACTCCCTTTATCCATGCACACCATGCACAAAATTGAAAAAACCATTCCCAACATAGCCAAGAAATCATATTCCTCACGTCCATTCACTTTACCTTTCATGATAGCTTTCTCATGATTGTCCTACCACCATCCATTTACACTAATGGATCCAACCAACTTAGCCAACTTTCATACTCTTACCTCTAGCTTTCCTTACACATGCACCAACTTCATCCAAGTATTTCATTACTTGTTGGGTTCCACACAACTCTCCCAGAGTTCCATCAACTTTTTTCTTTCCCAAAAAATTCCCAAGACCCTCAAAACATAAAAGGTAATAACAAGAAACAAACAAGAAGAAAATCATGAAAACCAATAAGAATGTGACACCGCAAACAAAGTGGAATGGTCATGTGCTAAAAAAATTACAAATTAATTGCAAGAAAATGACAAGGTATTGAAAGCACAAGACTCTCAACAGACACCGTGTCTCAATCCCCATGGGTTCCCAATCCTTCCAAGGGAAAGTTCAACCTGGACCTTATTCAAGATTCCATGGAAATTTATTTGCCATGCAATTCTCTGTATCATACTTCCATAACACATAACTATCAATGCATAAATAAATGTAAAAATAAACTGATTATCTTACCTTGTTGTGCCAATTATGTTTCCTTGTAAGTAAACACACATGTCAACCACATGTTCCAAATATCAAGATAACATATCTACTAATTTGAAATCAACCTTTTCCAAGACTAACAATCATGTCATAATCAAAATCAACTCACATTCATCAATCATAATACATAATGTTACACTCAAGTACATATCAACTATCTCAACACATATGCATAAGTAAAACCATCTTAAAACAAGATCATTCCTTCGAGCAATATTACATATAGATAATCATATTATGCAATTCATCAAACATTCAACCCATTGGCAAACATACCATGTTAAATAAATCAACTAGATGACATAATAAAACACTCAAACATCTAATAGATGACATAGTCAAACTCATACCTTAATGTCATAACCCTAACCATATGCATAGGCCAATCCAATTTAGCTGGATATAGATAACATCAAGATCTTAATACAATAACCCTAATCATTAAATAACATATAAAAAAGCAAGTTAACATATTACATTCTCATAAATAACATATAAAATAATCATCAAGTTAACTATCATAAAACAACAATAGTAATGTATACAACCATAGGTTACTATAATTCATGATTATTCGACACATGTGCATATGAATACACTAATCGAATATCATTTATCATGCATGTAACCATAGTAATAATAGAATGAGAAGCATATCAGGAACCCCAATTCTTATAAAAAACATTAAGTAACATACATGCATGCCCATTATACAAACTTGTATGACAACATGCTCTTGCCTCAAGGTTCAATGCTGCAACTTCACTTTGATTGTATGAATCTCCTGCTCTATCTCATCCAACACATTAGCATCATAACATACCAATATCATAATGATGACCTAATTGTATATAATAACATCACAATGCATTTATGACCTACCATATGTGCATAACCGTAACCATGACAATGTATGCATAACAACATAAAGATACTAACATGCATAAAAAATGCATATACAACTGACTTGTATTCATGAAAAATGCACCCCAACAAAAACATCATCAACGCTTACATGAAAACACAACTGTAACAATAACCACTACCACACATACATAACAAGCACGTATGTGACCTACATGCATGCATGACAAACACAATTTTCCCATCCAGTCCAAGTTTTGAACGATGCTCTGATACCACTCTATGGTATCATATATGACCTAAAGAGAGCACAACCTGCTCTAATACCGCTATGTGGTATCAGATATGACCTAAAGAGAGTGCAACTTGCTTTAATACCTCTCTGTGGTATTAGATATAACCCAAAGAGAGCACAACCCACTCTGATACCACTCTGTAACACCCTCATCCCACATCTACCCAAGTAATTGGCCAACCGAGATAAATATGGGATGAGAGGCCACTATAACGGGATTCAATCTCCTAGGTAACCTTAAGGAAGTGGAATTGATGGAAACACACCACACAAACCTTCCACATCAGCAACATAACTCTAAGAATCCATGCCAACCACTCAGGTAACCAGCCCCTGAGACCAACTGAAGTTTTAGTGCATCAAACCCCTAGATTCTCCCTTGGTATGGATAAGGGTGCATCTGGGAGGCTCTAGAAGCTCCCACAACAAGGGAAAGGTAGCTTCCCATGACTTTTTCCCTAGTGTCGTGCCTGCAACTCTGGGATTTGTGCCACTTTTTCAGGCCTAGTTCTTAGGTCACTACCCATAACTTAATGAAACCTTCAAAAATGAAATTTCACAGCAAAACAAAGGTACATTTGCAAAAACATCAACAAGGACTAGACTTGACCCCTACTAGCCATGAAAAGAATTTCATCAAACATGTCACAAACATGAAAGATACATGTCTTAACAATATAACTAAGCATAGGGGTTTCATACTTATCTAAGAATCACTAAGAAGCATTGATGCCTCAACACATTAACTCCAATTTCATCTATTATGCCATAGATGCATTATTCATTTATTTACAAATAAAAACATGATGATAGCCATACATAACCACTATCATAATGCATGTTCATAACCAACATAATAACAAAAAAATACCAAGGAAACAAAAACCATATAATCCACATATAAGGCAATATAATACTCGTGAATTAACAAGGAGAAATAACATCATACTAATGATGTCAAGGCCAATTAGATTTAGGACTTCCATGAACCACCCAACCATAGATTGGTTGAGCCAAATCTTCTTTTAGCCAATCACCCCCGTGCCATATTCCAAGCATGCACATGGGACTTAAATCCAAAATCAGCCAAGGCTTCCTGAGGCTACACCAACTCACCCTCATCAATAGAACCATGTTTTAATGTAATCCATCCTAGATCACTAGGCCATCAAATAAGCATGGATGTGACCGGATTTCTCCACCTATGCCATGAGGAATTTTTCTGTCTCCTAGTCTCTAGGCTTTACCATAATCCACAGTCTGATCTAGGGATTACTAGGACATAACTGAGACACCAATATCTTAGATTTACCGCAATCCACATAGGATCACTAGGTGCTAACAAAGACTTCACCCTCTAGACCTTACCATATATCTCGCCATTCACTGACAAGGATTCCTAGGCCTAATCAAGGTTAATGACCTCTAGGCTTTACCATCTATCCTGACATTAACTGGTCAAGGATTCCTAGGCCCACTAAAGGACACAATACTTGTCTTTACCGCAATCCACAATCTGGTTCGGGGGTCAGTATGCTAGTGGCTTTACTGCAATCGAAAATCTGGTTCAAGGATCACTAGGCCATGTGTTCTTTCTTTCAGAGATCCACCTCACTCAACTTTGAATCCATCTAAAAATATAGCTCAACCAAAGCATGAGAAACCCATCACACCATGACTATCTGGAAATGGAAAGGCTAGGTTGGAAACACTATCACACCTGGCTAAACCCATGCCATGACAACAAATAACCACATGACATACCATGCATTCCAAATATAACAAGGAAATCACACATGCCAATCGATAACTACAAAGAATCCTGTTGTAGATGCTTGGTCATTCTCTTGCTTTCTTTCTCCTTCCTTCCTCTTGCCTTCTTTTCCTTTCTTGATCCAATTCCAAAGTAATCAAAGAGAACTCTAAGTGCCCAAGAGTGAGAGACAGGGACAGAATAATGGGAGAGCTCCAAAATTGAACTGACAAAAGGTTACACTGACAAAACCTGAGCAAAATATTTCCCAGTTATCCTCAGAAGCCTTTTTATTAATTATGCCTCTATTTTTTTCATTTTCCATTATTTTCCTTCAATTTCCTCCTCACATGCAACCTATGACCTTTCATCTTTCTTTTCTCCTAATTTCCTTTATTTACATAATTAAAATTCCAATTAATGCCTCTTTCCTTTCCAAATCCTTTGCCAATGTCTTTGCCAATTTAATTAGCCATAATAAACCAAATGAACACCCACTAGGATGTTTTTTCCTACCATTCAACTTGGAATACGTGTCCCATGACCATGGTCTTATATATTTTTACATGGATTTTTTAACCAGGGCTATTACAAATGCATTTTGTAAAGGTATTGCATAGAGGTTAACAAAAAAGCTTAACCTTAATCAATAAGTAAAGGAGATGAATACATAAGGGTCTCAACTAAGCTTGGGAATTGATGTTGAGAACACTCTTTTAGGCACACAAACATAGTTGAAACAACTTAGTCACTACAAGCTAACTCAAAATTATTTTGGCCTAAGTATTAGACAACCACTTAGGATGGCTTCAACCAATGTCTTGATCCTTGGAATATATGACATAAATGTATTTCCTTCTAATTTAAATGCATTATAATGTCATCTCTCCAAAGTCTAATGTGTAGGAATATACATGCTTGAATCCATTTGAAGGCCTAGGTTCATGAGGAGAGGCGTTCGTACAATATGCTACCCTCATGTGAAAAGTCCAACTATAGATTTTAACATAAATAGCATAAGACAAAGAATTTTTAATGTTGTGGAATGATATAGGCAACAAATTTCATTTAATATAACGAACTTGAAACCCTCAGTCGCATATTGCTTGTATCAAAACAAAGGCAAGCTAGAAACAAACAAATACATAAAGGCAAACCTCCGTTATTTGTATAAGGTCGATAGGCTAACCATGTGTGATATTGAAGATTGTTCCATGAAAAAAGATGTAGTAAATTTAAGAAATCATTTTGATTAAGAAATTTAGGGGAACAAACTCACAATTTTTCTTCAAACAATCATGATTTTCTAAGTCTCCTAAAACCTTTTTTGTTATGCCAACCAAAATAACTAAAGGTTGAAGGTAAAAGTCTTCACACTCTATGACTTTGCCATAAACAAAATGCAATTGTAGAAAATGGAAAAATAATTTTATAAAAACTCACTGAGATCGATCATTCTACTAAGAATTGAAAAACTAAGCTTCATATGCTTTCATCGACAATAAAATCCATCTCACACACTCACTTCTAAGTAAGGATTTGGGGAGATAGGGGGGGAACATATTCTTACCCTAATGCAGGAGGAAGAGCATCAAGCAATGGGGTCCTGCTCCACTATTTCATAGTAATCCTAATTAGGCATGTGTACCCCCATAAAGTTGATGGTAATCTTAAAACCACTTTGTAAGTGCAGGCTTGTGGTAAGACAGAAACCACTTTGTAGTGTATGTTTGTGGTAAGCCATAAACCATGTGTGCGAGTGAAGTGGGCAGGGATTCTTGTGGCATGGTTAGCCGATAAAACCTTGGGCATGGCATAGGATTACTGACAACCATGCTCTGGGTTTTATCGACTTACCTTAAACCAGACCCAAGTTTTCGTCGACTGACCTGAGCCATGCTACAGATATACCTGTCCACTTCACTCTCACACTTGGTTTTTGGGCTACCACAAACCTACATTGCAAAGTGGTTTCCATCTTACCACAAACCCGCACTTCCAAAGTAGTTTTAAGATTATCATCAAGTTTATGGTGGTACACATGCCTAATCAGGATTACATTATACAATCCAACTCACATAGTTACGAGGTACATACTTTCCAAAGAGCACTACAAAACATCAAACTTTCTTACTAACGCATGTGTGATTCACATTACAGCATAATATTGAGTCTGCTTTATTCTTCCACACACATTTTTTTAGCTTTGTTGTGCATCCCTATTCAACATGTCTATTGCCATAACCAATACACATTGCTTCCAAAAGAATTTTCTGTGCCACAACTTGTCACCTGCTATCATTGGACAAAATTTCAAAGAGCTCTTCACTATGTCATGAAATTGTTGATCCATATTATTGATAGTAACCTTGGATCTCCATACTTTTCTATCATTTGTTAGAGTAGCCAATTCTGACAAAAATAACTTCATATTGAGGTGGGTAGTCTCACTATGATTATTGATTTTAATCCCAAAATACTTTCACCATGAAAATTACCATTTACCACAAACATGCACAAACAATGATGCTTAGAGACAAGAAACCATAAAAACCGAAATTTCTATCTCAGCTAGCGATTAATCTTGCAATGCTAAACACTAGCTTGTTCCACATGATCATTTCATTGCACATAACATCGAGACTAATCTCATGACTTGCAGCAGATTTGTTAAATACTTGGAGAGAATATCTTGACCAACTAAATCTCAACAAACTCCTAATCACTAGAAATAGACTCCTGTACATGAAATGAATTACAACAAAAATAAGTAAAATTTATATTTTTACAAATAATCTAAGAAATACTCTTGATTACAAAATTTAGAGGAACAAACTCACAAGTTTGCCTTAAAAAATCATGATTTTCTAAGTCTACTAAAAACCTTTCTCGTTATGTCAACCAAATTTTTTCTAAGCCTCCTAAAACCTTCCTCGTTATGTCCACCAAAATAATTGAAGGTTGAAAGTAAAAGTCCTCATACGCTATGACCTTGCAATAAAGAAAATGAAATTGTAGAAAATGGAAAAATGATTTTAGAGAAACTCACTTAGACCGATCATTCAACTAAGGACTGAAAAACTAATCTTCATATGCTTTCATCCACAATAAAATCCATCTCACACACTCACTTCTAAGTAAGGATTTGGGGAGATGTGGGGGGACCTATTCTTACCCTGATGCCGACTATTTCCATTTCAGGGCAGGCATGCAATATGGCATTGATTCGTATGATGAACTACATTCGTAGATTGTGCTCCTAACGATTCCATTTCAGTGTAGGCATGCAATTTGGCATTGATTCGTATGATGAACTATATTTGTAGATTGTGCTCCTAACGAAGGAGGAAGATGGTCGACGGACACCGTCCTCCTCCTCAATGTAGGAGAGGATGGTAAACTAAGAGAGGGTGGGTATGGATCTATGGGAAAGGATGCAGGTTGTATTCCCCAACCGAACCAGAACATTATTGACCTAAGATGCATGTCTGCTATTCATTTGAGAAATAATTTAAAATTGATTGGACAATTAATTCATGGTAGTGCAACCTGCAATAAGGCTTTAATTAAACTTTTAAAACTAATTTTTTTATCATATTAAATCATAGAAATATTCATTTACATGGGTAAGTATAAAAAAATATACAAGTCAAAAGGTTAACTATTAGCCACAAAAATCCTATTTTAGCGAGGAGTAATAATATAGATTGAATTTTAAAAAGATAATTAATAATATAGATTGAGTTGTCGTTAAATGCTAAAATTTAATGAGTTAGGTCTGTGTACTTAAACCAAAATTAAAAATAAAAAATATTATAAGCATTAAAAATATATATAATAAATTATAATTATTAAGAAACATAAATGACTAAATAAATGAGTTGGATTTATTTTATATAGATTTATATTAAGTGTTAAGAGGTATTAATTTTTTTAGTTGTAATTTTTTTTAAAAAGTAAAATTTGAAATAAAATTAACATATCAAGAGATTTGATCCCTTTTAACACTAAGATTGATTTGTACTAAATATGTGTACACACTACACATCGTGTGTAATTTTTTATCGCTTAAATTACATTTTTGAATGTATAAATAAATTCAAATCTTAAATTGAAAATTTTTAATATATAAATGGATTGCCTTGAAAATAGGCTTTCACACTTCCGTTGTGTGGGGGGCATTGTGTGGGTGGCATAGCTTAAATTTGTAAATCTACCAAATATTTGGTAGATTTTGAAACAAAATTGACTGCAAACTATATCATAAAAGAGGCTAAAATCTAAAATAATAAGATTATTTGAAATGATTTGACTACAAGAATTTTTTTTTTTTTTTTTTTTAAATATATACATAGTCTTTATTCTTTTAATCATATATAATATATACATAGTTAACATTCAAATATTTTCCTTAACATGAGCATTAAAATGTTTTATTTATGAACCTATTAAAATGTCTATTTTGTTATTAATATATTTTGAAATAAGTGAATATTATTGAACATCATAAAAGTACTTTTGCAAATAGTATTTTTATATCAAACATCGAATGAAACACATCTTTATTTGACTAAAATGTAACTGATTGTTTTTTACATTCAATTACTATTTCTTTTTGCATATTAAAATATTTTATCATGGTGAATTTCAATATTTTTTTCTTCTAGTCTTCTCTTTACATATGAGGTTGATAGAAATTATATTATTTAATTATTTTTTTATAATATATACATAGTTTTTACTTTTAACTATATATAATATATACATAGTTAACATTCAAATATTTTCCCTAACATGAACATTAAAATGTTCTATTTATGAACTTATTAAAATATCTTTTTTGTTATTAATATATTTTGAAATATATGTGAATATTATTTAATATGGTATATTATTACTTTGGCAAATAGTAATTTTATATTAAGCATGGAATGAAATATACATCTCTTTATTACTAAAATGTAACTAATTATTTTTTACATTTAGTTACTATTTCTATTATCATATTAAAATATTTTATCATGGCCAACATTGATGTTTTTCTTTGAGTTTTTTTTTTCTAGTTTTTTCTTACCACACATACATATATGAGATTGATAATAAAATATTTTTAAGTTAACAAAGATATTTAAATAGTATATTTAAGTAATATTTTGAAATATTTCTGAAGTAGGTTTAAATATAAAGATTATACTTAAGGTAGTCTATTTAAGTATAAAAATTATACACTTTCTTGATTCTTAAAAGGAAAAATTTTACCTTTTTTTTAAACTTTTATAAAATTGTTACCTAACATAGACAATAATATTAGAATTGAGATTTCTGTGATTCATATTGAATAATTAAAAAAGAAATTGTAAACTAAATACTACTAGAATTTGCATCAAATGTTGCAAAGGAAACACCATAAGGCATAAATTGAGGAGCAATGGCCACATAGAGATATGCAAATCAAAATAAGATGGAGCAATGTAACAATCAACATTTGTCCCAGGTCATACCTCCTTTAATAAAAGCTCTATCATGATGGTACACATGAAAGCCTATACAACTTGCACCAAATTTCAATTTAAGATTGCGTTGACAACTAAGAGTCACCTGGAAAAATTCT
The DNA here is from genome assembly GCA_000404065.3 of Pinus taeda. NCBI lineage: Eukaryota > Viridiplantae > Streptophyta > Pinopsida > Pinales > Pinaceae > Pinus > Pinus taeda. The sequence continues at coordinate 130,243 of APFE031187663.1, forward strand.
TTGTTTCTGTTTGAGTTAAAAATGTTTTCATGGCATACACCTAGATACCAGTTGTCCAGAAGAGCATGTTTCGTTGTATTTTCCTTCATTTTTGGTATAACCAGAATCGCCACTGGAATTCACATGGAAAAGGAATTTTGTCTCTATCAACTCCATTAAATGCAATACACATATCTGATATAGGTGCACAATCTCTATCATCTCATGTCGGCGGAGGCAGTAAAACTGATTTCCATTATTGAGAAGTAAATCACTCATCTAATCCAATCTAGCACAAAATTAACATCCATGGCATCCATCAACATCATGGATTGGTTAAATTTGCAAGTATGGATCCTTCCATATTCTCCTATTTCATGACCCTTCACAGTTTAAAAAATTGATAGCTTTTGCAAGCTGTAATCTTAGCAACCAATCAAATTTGAAATGAATTAATACAATCAAAACAAAATATGCAGCCCACATTCTGTCTAAATATGATTTGTAGGCTCTCGATTCATAACCCAAAGAAATTTGTAGGTCCAGAGGATGCTCTTTGAAAATGATTCAAATGAATTTGTAAGAGTGTCAATATTCATTTGTTGTTATATTAAAAATGGTTGTTTCTAACATGTCAATCCTCACTTTGGGTGTCATCATGTCTCTTACATATGCAAATGGATACTGATCTTGAAGATTGAAGATTTCTAATTCATTGAATAACAGGCAAGAAAATAGCTTCGTTGGAAGGGTGTGGCTTCTCAATATCAATGCAATATCAGTCACATCTGTAATGCCAACAACAACACACAAAATAAAAATATTAGTTAAAGAGAGAACCAACATCAAAACAAATCTTAGATGCTATCACACTAAAACTTCACCATAGTTGAGCAAAGTTGAATTATAATACCATTGCTCTAGTGAAGGGAGACTAAAATTGGCAACATAAACCATTACACAATAAGAGTAGACAAGAAAAATTGTTGTCTAGAATTATTTCACTTTGCAGATTACAGTTGGAGCCTCTATTACATCCACTGTATTCTTTAAGACTGAAATGAATCGTAAGTCCTGAAATGATGCAAATATATACCTTGGGGTACATATTTTTAGCCTCTTTGCCAACATGTTCAATGGATTTGCAGAATTGGCCATGACAATTGTCAGGCTTCCTGTGTTCTTCAAGCAATGGGATTTACTGTTCTATCCTGCATGGGCCTTCACTATTCCTACCTTCAGAATCTGGCCTTCACTAGGACAAAATTCTCACAAGGTTGTTGAATACTTTGAGGTAACACCTTGGGAGATTGTTGTAGTCCCTAGTAAAGGAATACTTCTGAATAGAGCACTACTTCTATACAACTCAAATGTGAGTTGATATTCTTATTTTCATCCAAAAAAACTGCAGACTAGTCCAGGGGTACCAATGATAAAACAGAAATACAACCCAACCACATGGATGTTGGAAGTTATCTCAGTTGCTACCAAACATGATTTGGGGATAGACTTTGCAGAGAATTATAAGAAATCTTCCCTCTATAAGTAAGCATTATAGTTATTAGTATACAACCCAAATTCTCTATGCATATGAAACCTATCATTACAAGAATTCTACAGGACACAAGGTTATTAGCTTCTTACTCACTTTCTAACATTTTCTCCTCTTTTTGGCAATAAAGGCAGAACAAAGAATTGGTAACAGAGCTGAAGTCTTTGTCTCCAGAAGCAATGAATCTTTACTTTGCAACCCAGTATTCACAAGCATTCTTTGGATAATTCAATTGTTGTTTGTGGAAGCAATGGTGGACTTATTGGCAAAGCCCCGAATATAATTCTGTTAGATACTCCTTTACACTTGTCTGTGCTCTACTCCTTTGAACAATCTTCTAGAAGGTCTGCACAAAATAGTATGTACTTGAGATTTAACTTTGCAAGATAGATTACTAGCTAGAGTATTAAGTTGTTTGGATTGAAAAAGCACAAAAATTGTTACTGCTCTTATTTTGTATGTTATACTCTTGCTTTTCTCCAAAACTAATAAATAGCTTTGACTACATATCAGGGACAAAAAATATGATCTTTTTATCATGGCGAGGACCTTGTATGGAGCAGTTTTATTCTTGGGAGTTAACAACTATTCAACTATGTAGCTTGTCGTTACAGTACAGAGAACTGTGTTCTACAGCAAAAAGGCTACAGGAATGTACTCTACATTTCCTTATGCTCTGGCTTAGGTTAGTCATATTTCATTGTTTCATTTTTTTCTCTATCATACTATCCACATTCAAACTCTCTATGTTCTGAATATTGCCCATAAAACACAATATGGGCCTCCGGAATTTCCAATTCAAGAGCAAGATTTGGGATCAATGTGCCAACATCTTTCCACTAGCTTGTATTAGGATGGCATGGTGCTTCTACATTCCAGGGTAACCTTTGGATTTGGGTATGAGCCAATTCTATGTTTGGAGTTGTCCACTATGTTAACACCGTCAAGCTGCATTCTTACAACTATTCAATTGTTCTATTCCTATGAGTTTGTCACATTTTTGTAGTCACGTAGTCAGATCAGATTCCTATTTACATATGTAACCTATGATTAAAAACAAACTTTAACAGGTGGTGATCGATCTTCCATACATACTTGGCCAGACAATTATCTACACCCTTATTGTCTATAGTATGGTCCATTTCAACTAGACAACTAAGAAGTTTGTGTGGTTCTTCTTTCTAAACTACTTCACATTTCTCTATTTCACCTATGGTGGGATGATGACAGTCTCCATAACTCCAAACCAACAAGTGGCTTCAATAGTAGTTGCATCTTTCTACTATGTTTTCAATCTATTTTCAGGATTCTTGATTCCTAAACTGGTATGCAACATATTTCTTTCAACTAAACCTTATTATCCCATATAACTAAGCAAGAACATCACATATATCTATTTTCATTTTGAGAAAGTGAAGCTAATAGAACAACTTACTATCACTGGTTCATCTTGGTAATTATCTTGTCATGATGGGTTTCTAGATGTATGTAGAGAATCCCAAAATGGTGGATCTAGTACTACTAGATATGCTTGTTTTCCTAGAGCATCTATGGTCTCATTGTATCACAGTATGGAGACATTAAAGACCCTATGGAAGTATTGGGTGAGGGAACGAAACCACCGAATAAGTTTGTGGAGGATTACTTTGGATACAGACATGATTTCTTGGGTGGAGTAGCTGGAGCCCTGGTCGGATTCTAAGTTTTCTTTTCACTTATATTTCTATTAAGCATCAAGGTATTAAACTTCCAATGAAGGTTAAAGGAAAGGCAGAGGAATTACAAAATCCATAACCCTTGGATTGGGCCATTTAAGTTTTGAGTTGTTTACCTCTCATTGGGTTCATGAGAAACCTAACTATCTTGAGGGCAAGCTCCCTATGGTATCTCCTATCAACATTGTGAAGCAGTAGTGGCTTGTCTATGGAAAGTTGAAGCATCTTCATTTACTGTGTGGATTTTATGATATCATACAATGTGTAATAACACCTTTCATTATGGTACTGAGTGTAGAATTAGACTCTTCAAGATCGATTTTCATTTCATGAATGTGATAGAGTCCAAGTAATTTGTAGAAGAAGGCCACAAGAAGGCACATGTCAAATATCATCAATTGCGGCCTGTATTATGTTTTGAAGGATTGGTGTTGAAGGGAACATAAATTGTTATGGTAAGGTGGTAATTAATACATATTATTAAAAATTGAAATGAATTAATACACAAACATAATATGCAGCCCACATTCTGTCCAAATATGATTTGCAGGCTCTCGATTCATAACCCAAAGAAATTTGTAGGTCCAAAGGAGGCTCTTTGAAAATGCGTCGATTGACTTTGTAAGAGTGTCGATATTCATTTGTTATTGTATTAAAAATGGTTAATTCGAACATGTCAATCCTCAATTTTGGTGTCATTAGGTCTCTTACATATGCAAATGACAACTAATCTCGAGGATTGAATATTTCTAATTCATTGAATAACAGGCAAGAAAATGGCTTCATTTTAAAGGTGTGCTTTCTCAATATCATTGTAGTATCAAGCACATCTGTAATACCAATAACGACACACAAAATAAAAAAATCAGTTAAAGAGAGAACCAACCTCAAAACAAATCTCAAATGCTATGACTCTAAAACTTCACCATAATTGAGCAAAGTTGAGTTCTCATACCATTGTTGTAGGGAAGGGAGACTGAAATTGGAAACATAAACCATTACACAATAAGAGCAGACAAGAAAAGTTGTTGTATGAATCAAATATAGCCAAAACAATGATTGTATTTTCCTTGATTTCTAATATAACCAAAATCACCACTGGAATTGACATGGAAAAATAATTGAGACTCTATCAACTCCATTAAATGCAGTAAACATATTAGATGTAGGTGCACAATCTCTATCATCTCATGTTGGCAGAGGCAGTAAAAATGATTTCAATTATTGAGAAGTAAATCACTCATCTAATCCAATCTAGCACAACATTAACACCCATGGCATCCATCAACATCATGGATTGGTCAAATTTGTGGGTATGGATCCTCCCATATTCTATTATTTCATGACCCTTCACAATTTAAAAAATTGATGGCTTGTGCAAGTTGTAATCTTAGCAGCCAATCAAATTTGAAATGAATTAATACAATCAAACAGAATATGCAGGCCACATTTTGTCCAAATACGATTTGCAGGCTCTAGATTCATAACCCAATGAAATTTGTAGGTCCAAAGGATGCTCTTTGAAAATGCTTCGATTAACTTTGTAAGAGTGTCTATATTCATTTGTTATTGTATTAAAAATGGTTGATTCGAACATGTCAATCCTCACTTTGGGTGTCATCAAGTCTCTTACATATGCAAATGGCAACTGATCCCAAGGATTGAAGATTTCTAATTCATTGAATAACATGCAAGAAAATAGCTTTGTTGGAAGGGTGTTGTTTCTCAATATCAGTATAGTATTAGGCACATCTGTTACGTCAACAACAACACACAAAATAAAAAAATCAATTAAAGAGAGAACCAACCTCAAAACAAATCTTAGATGCTATCACACTAAAACTTCACCATAATTGAGCAAAGCTAAGTTCTCATACCACTCCTATAAGGAAGGGAGACTGAAATTGGCAACATATGCCATTACACAATAAGAATAGACAAGCAAAATTTATGTATGAATCAAATACAACCAAAATAATGACAAATGCAAAATAGGGAATATTAGCATCTTTGTTCATCTAAGCTGGCGGATGGACTCATATATTTGTAGCACCTCAATCAACATCTGCTCACACATCACACCTCCTTTAATAAAAGATCTGTCATGATCGTGCACATGTGAGCAAAGTTGAGTTATCATACCACTACTGTAGGGAAGCTTTTTAGAGCTCCAAGGTTGCAAGTCATCAACATAGTAACTATCCATTTGATATTTGACAACATATTTGCTCCACTTTCTCCATCTGACTGAATAAATGGCTTCCTCCATGGTATGAGTATTGTAAGGATTCTTTGAGACAACAATATCAACGTTGTGAGTTATAAGGAGACTTTCCAAAATTAACAAAGGATCAACAACAAGCTGTAGCTTGGCATCCATCCAAATGTTGTAAACACAGTTTGGGAAAAGCATGTGGGGAAGATACTTGGGTATAAGGCAATTCATTATAGATTCCTTGTATGGCAACTCCTTGAGAAAAACAATGTGCCAAATTCCAATTCTATGAGACTCATTGGGATGATCTGGTATCTGGAAAGAATCGTGATAGTTGCATTGTCCATAAACATGAAGAAACAAACGTTTTCTGCTGTGATTTTCCTAACATTCTTAGGTTGCTTAATCTTGTCATAGGCTCCAAATATAGTTGAAATTACCACAACCCCCTTGCCTTGTTCCATGGTCTTCCTGTCTTCTTTAGATAAAAGGAACCCTCTTTAGAGACAAGGAACCATGCGGTAAGGTAATTGGCAAAACCCACAAGGAAAACCAGTCCCTTCAGACTAATTGAAATACCTTTTTCTTTCCTTCACATCTAGATTTCCACCGAAGGTCATTGGACTTGTTGTTGAATTGGGGTTTTCAGGTCCTTTCATGTATTGTAGCCAAGATTTGTCAATTAACTCTTCTTTCTGAATATGATGAACAATAGTCGATACTGCAATCAACAACGAAACATAGTTTTAGCCTGATTACTTTTACAGACATGCATGCCATAAGGTAATGTTTCTTGATAGATCTCTCAAATTGTTAAATATGAGGATCTATGATTACTTGAAAGCTGAGAATATAAGTGGCAAGACCGATTCACCATGACTGTAGCTTTCCTGAGCAAATACTTCTCCACTCCATATTCTGAAGGGTAAGCATTGCAGAAAAAAGTTGAAATCAAATACCTTCCCTCTAAAGGATTACCCTCCATTTTCTATTGTACAAAGCTTAAAATTAAGACTAGAACAGTGCCATAATCTCTAACCCTAGGGGAACTCCATTCAACCATGAATACAATTAAGTAGAGCAAACGATAACCCAGATGCAGAGTAAACCCATTAAACTCTTTGATGCTGAGTAAACCCATT
>APFE031187671.1:10278-26951 GCA_000404065.3 Pinus taeda
GATTGCCCCTGAAGACCAAGACAAAACTACTTTTACTTGTCCTTGGGGAACATTTGCCTACCGAGTTCTACCTTTTGGATTATGCAATGCTCCTGCCACATTCCAAAGGGCTATCCTCAGCATTTTTGAAGACTTAATAAATGAAGGACTTGAAGTATACATGGATGAATTTACACCATACAGAGATGATTTCGATCCAGCACTGGATACACTAGAAAAAGTCCTACAACGTTGCATTGCTACCAGGCTTTGTTTAAGCCATGAAAAATGTTATATGATGATGACGAAAGGACTTATCTTAGGACACTATATTTCAGCAGCTGGCATTCAGGTAGACCCAACCAAAATCCAAATAATTTTGCTTATTCCCACTCCTACCGCTCAAACGGAGGTACGCAGTTTTCTTGGATTTTCTGGTTATTATAGGAGGTTTATAGAACATTATTCGCATATTGCTGCACCTTTGTATGCACTAACTGGTAACATTGATTTTCTTTGCACTGAAAAATGTGAACATGCTTTCAAGGATCTGAAGAAGCTCGTGTCCATAGCCCTTGTCTTTCGAGGACCAAATTGGGATTTTCCATTTCAGATATCATCTGATGCCTCAGATACAGCCATTGGAGCAGTCCTTGGGCAGGAAGAGGATAAAAAACCATATGCAATTTATTACATCAACAAAAATTTATCCCCTGCTGAATTAAACTACACTGTTACTGAAAAAGGATTTCTAGCTGTAATAAATGCTGTCAATAAGTTTAGACATTACATTAATGGATATCTTGTTATCTTGTACACAGATCATTCTGCCATAAAATATTTAGCAAACAAGCCTATCACAAATGGCAGAATAACTAGATGGCTGATTTTATTGCAAGAATTTGATATTACAATCAAGGATCAACCCGGGAAAGAAAACTCGGTAGCTGATTTCCTCTCAAGAATGCCAAAACCAGTTGATGCAGTAGCAGTTGAAGATCAATTTCCAGATGAGCATCTCTTTTCCATTGTTGTTCAAACACCCTGGTATGTTGATGTTGCCAATTACCTAGCAGTAGGTAAGTTACCAAAGCATCTAACCCCTAATGAGCGAAAACAGATTGTTCAGTGAAGTACCGGATTTTCCTGGATTGGGGGCTATTTGTTTCACATAGGGGAAGACATGCAAATCAGGAGATGCATTCGACAGGACAAAATTTTTGATATATTGAAAGCCTGCCATGACCAACCATGTGGTGGACATTTCGCTGATCGCGGGACTGCACATAAAGTATTACACACAGGGTATTATTGGCCCACAATTTTCAAAGATGCAAAGAAATCTGTCAAAGCATGTGACAGTTGCCAGAGAGCGGGACGCCCTAGTCAGTCGGATGAGATGCCTTTGAAACCACAACTAGTCATCGAACCATTTGAGCGTTGGGCTCTTGATTTCGTGGGACCAATCAACCCACCATCAAACTAGAAAACATACATTTTGGTGGCAACAGAATACGTCACCAAGTGGGTTGAAGCAGAGGCCTTGCCCAGAGCTACAGAAGAATCTATCATACAGTTCCTGCTCCATCTATTTGTACGCTATGAACTCCCTAGAGAGATAATTACAGATGGAGGGCCACAGTTTGTTGGGAACAGAATAGCTGCAACGCTCAACAACTATCATGTCCAGCATAAAATTACCACCCCATATCACCCACAGGAAAATGGGCAAGTAGAAAGCAGCAATAAGATAATAGAAACAATTTTAACAAAAACAGTTGCATCACATAGACGCGATTGGGCTGCCAAACTACCTGAAGCACTGTAGGCTTATAGAACAACGAGGAGAAGCACCACTGGTCACTCACCTTACTAGCTAATGTTTGGAAAACAAGCTATTTTTCCTATAGAATTTGAAATCCAGACATTACGAACAACACAAGAAGTTGGTTTAGACTCAACTAAGGCACAGACTAATCGACTACAACAGATCAATGAGCTGGATGAAATTAGGCTCTCTGCACTTCAACACACTGCCCTGATACAGCAACAGAGAGCTAAATGGCATGATGCTCTCATTAAAAATAGAGTCTTCCACGAAGGAGACTAGGCTCTTTTATATGACTCCAGGTTTCAAGACTTCCCCGAAAAACTCCAGACTCGTTGGCTGGGACCATATGAAATCCAGAAAGTACATGACAATGGTACCCTTACCCTAATTACTATTGATGGTTTTGGATATACCTTTAAGGCAAACGGTCATCGAGTCCGTATTTATCGCAAACCACTTACTCGGGAGTCCTTCTGCCAACAGCTACGCCAAGATTCAGATATGGAGATCTTAGGGGAGGAAGACAAGTCTTCCTCACCTGTAACTCACTAAGAAATTTACTTTTCCTTACAATTTGTACATAACTTCTTGAATTATTTTTGTACATATCTTTGCAACAGGTTTTGTTACTTCTGTTGTTCCTTTTTTTCAAAAGGAATAGCACTTTTGGTTTTCTACTATTCCTTTTCTAAAATGGACAGCACTTTGTGTTTTTGTTGTTCCTTTTCCAAAAGGAACAACACTTGTGATTTCTGCTATTCCTTTTCTAAAAGAGACAACACTTTGTGTTTCTGCTGTTCCTTTTCCAAAAGGAACAACACTTGAAAAAGAAACAACACTTGTGATTTTTTGTTGTTCCTTTTTCAAAAGGAATGACACTTGTGATTTTTTTCTGTTCTTTTTCTAAAAGGGACAACACTTTTGCTTTCTGTTGTTCCTTTTTCAAAGGCATAGCACTTGTGTGTTTTTGTTGTTCCTTTTTCAAAAGGGACAGCACTTGTGTGTTTCTGTTGTTCCTTTTCCAAAAGGGACAACACTTGTGTGTTTTTGTTGTTCCTTTTTCCAAAGGAATAGCACTTGTGTGTTTTTGTTGTTCCTTTTTTTAAAATGAATAGCACTTGTGTGTTTTTGTTGTTCCTTTTCCAAAAAGGGACAACACTTTTGCTTTCTGCTTTTCCTTTTCCAAAGGAACGGTACTTGTGTGTTTTTGCTGTTCATTTTTCAAAAGGAACAACACTTTTGATTTTTGTTGTTCCTTTTCCAAAAGGAACAACACTTTTTGATTTCTGTTGTTCCTTTTTCAAAGGAACGGCACTTGTTTGATTTTGTTGTTCCTTTTTAAAAGGAACATCATTGTTGATTTCTGCTGTTCCTTTCTCCAAACGGATAGCTTTTGTGAACTGTTGTTGTACCCTTCCTCAAAAGGAACACTACTTATATGCTTTTGCTCTCCTTGTGAAACAACTTGTTCCTTTTGCTATTCTAAATTAAGGATGCTTATTGCTAATGTTCTTTCAAGTCTTTTTGAATACGGTTATGCACTTATGTGATGGGAATAAAAGCACAGCATATGGAAATCAGTCAATCATAAATCGCTATCTTTATAAGAGACCGCCCTGAATTGGTGAAAGGACACAAGGAAAGACATGCTTATTCATCATCTTTTGCTGCCATTGCTCTAATAATTCTGTTCTAATTGGTTACCTGTATCATGATGGTCCCTTTGTAATCCTCTCTGATTATCATTCAGCAATAAGAGCAAAGGATCTATACCTTTCTATTGGGATATTAAGACTTCTTCCACCATTCCTACTCTTAAGGAGTGTTGAACCACCCTTTGTGTATAAACAGGAAAGACTATTTATGAAAAAATAAAAAAAGAAAGGAAGCAAAACATGGTTTCTAAATTGTCAAATTGCAGGATAGGAAGTCTCATTACAAGCTGGCCTACCATGATCATCAGGACGGAAGCGAAGTGGCATTCCCACTATGGCCACTACACCTGGGAAATGGTCCAAAAGGTATATCAAACAAACAACCCTTGGAACAGGAAGTCTCATCACGAGTCGGCCTGCCCACTATTCACTCCTCCCTCGTAAATGGCATTATGACTAACTGGTCACCAAGCCAGCACAATGGCCTACATTTTGACATTACACAACGCTTCCTGGCATACACAAAGGAATATGGTTCTAGGGGTGAAACAAACAACTCTGCCAAGGTTATGGACACCTGTCGGCAGCAGAGCACTGTTAATGGTATTGAAGTCACATTTTTACACCAATAGGTAAGAAGATTGCATACTCTTGTGTCTTATGCCGTCGTAATTAATTATATAATATTACCCAACCATATAACGCATGACTATATATTATCACCAATCATTACAGAACTAGTGACAGTGACCGCATGAGACTCTTTATTTATGGCAAATGTCTTATCCCCGAACTTCCATTAAATCACCGCAGTCTCTTACGTATTAAAGAGATGTAACTTTATACCTCGATTTCAGTAATACCTTGTTTTTGTAAGCATGGCATATTGCCATACGTTGTTCCATAAATACCTCGTGGCAGAACAGGCGCTGCTCTTTTATTTGATTGCTGGGACAACCTATCACATTGCAGGGGGGGAGGGTAACCTCATCATTCCCCAGAGCACGTGTCAGTCCGTTATTTGAGAAATTGTGTACTCGGGCACAACACGACTCAGTAGTATTATCTTTTTCTATTTTTTTTCTTCTACATGAGCTGTTGTTCAAAGCCATTTCCACTGCATACGCCGTAGCATTAGAATTTGAACGAGTAATACGCCATCAGCTTCTTTGCGTTTCAACAAACAGTTGTCGTTCCTTTGAGAATTTGCAATGAAACTATGGGAGGATGGTCAGTTCACCGAGAACCGTGTTAGCACTCAAATCTGCCTTAGGCTGAAATAAGGCAAGACTCAAGGCCACATGAAACCACGCTCAGCCTCGTAGCTAGCCCTACGAGGATAGGAGAGGGATCTCTCCGGGTCAAACTCAGAAAAAGATAATCGAAAAGGCTCGAGATGACCAAATTGATGACTTATTTTAGGCTAGATATTAAGTACAAAGAGTTTAGAATTGATTTTTTATGATTTTGTTGAAATCAAGGGAAAGACAATTTTGGGTGTGGGGATGAGGCACAGTTTTTGCAGAGGTCAACTTGGGGCAAGATAGGAAATTGTTTTGATGCCTTAAAGCGAGTGAGATAGATAGATCCGACAGGTGAGAGGCTAAGGAGAGCAAGGGGTCTCAAGGATTCTCCTTAAACTGAAGAAAACATAGAATATTAAACAAATTTAAAGGCAGAGCATAGCAATTTCATGGATTCTACCTTAACACTTCATTTGTTTAACAAGAGAAGATTCAATAGATATAATGATGCACATAAATAACTTACAAGAACTGAAAGAAACACACCATAAAGACATAGAGCCACATGGATCCCAAGTAGTGTTGCAAAACCCTGGTCTTCCTTTGCCAAAAATGCTGGTAAAATATGTACAATATAGTCTCAAAACTATCCCAAGAGTCCAACCTCTGATACTGAATGAAAAATTACATATATAGACCAAGCCAAACCATTCCCTAACCTCTAGGGGTCGAGCTCCTCCTTATAGGAGATGTTTCAACCAATTCTAAATTGAGCACTACAAACTAGGCAATCAAAACAACTTACCTCTATAAACTTGGAAACTAATTCATTCATTAATTTTTTGTCATTTTATGAATGAATCTTCTAGAACAGGTAAAAAGTGCCATGTAAATCATGAAATTACATCAATTACATCAAAGAGGATGAAAAATCCCACCAAAAAGTCAAAACTGGTCAATGCTGCATTTTCCTGAGCTGAAGATGCAAAACTGGCCAATTTCCCCAACGCGTAGCGCGCCATTTCTCTACGCATAGCGCGCCTTTCAGGCCACTTTTGAGGCACTTCCCGACATCCAAATGAGGCACAAGTGGGCTTGTTGGAAAGGTCTAGATGTCTACCTTCCAGCCCAAGTGGCATTTTTCAATTTTGGGGAAATTTGCCCATCCAAAATTGCAATCTCCCAAGACTGCTTCCTGTGTGTCCAAAAAGTGGCAGAAGGTCATTTTTTACTTGTTTTTTGACCTTTTGGGGGGCTCAAATCTCCATGAAAATTCTTGACAATGGCTGAGAAAGTGTATTTTGTCATGAAAAATTCAAAAATACAAACCTTTCCTGAAATGGACATCCCCAACTTAAGGGTAGCGCACAGCGCGCTATGCGTTGAGGGCACAAACCTGTTTTTGACAAAAAATTCCAAAAATGACCAAAATTGCTCCAAATTGTCTGAATTTTGAGCTGGGGGTGTATCACTGAGTGCCATGCTCCCTCAAGGTGGCTTAAGCCAAAATCTAAAGTGGGTCGGGCCTTTTCCTCCGTTTTAGTGCCTTGGCCAATCGTCTCTTGAGAACCTTCATTTTTGCCCTGCACACATGCATGCGGGCCCAATAATGATTTTTCATGTGGCGGAGCATATCTTTGTCTCTATTGGCTTTTGCCAACAACTTTTCAAGTGACTGTTCACCCGGATTAGCATTGGTTCCCGATCGATGGGTGTCAAATCACAGGGTCTCCTACGGGCCAATTCCCGGTCTTCACGAATTTTACGTTGCTCATAAAGTTCATGCTCATCTTCCAACTGTTTGTTGCACTGATCTAAATAGTTAATCACCCATTTTTCCATATGCAATTTCTTGTGCAGCAACTCATTCTCGTCCCTTTTCTCTCGGATGATCTCCTTGAGCTCTGAGGCAAGAGAGCTAGCATCAATATCAATGACATCTGTGTCCTGACCTCTTGAAGGACCCTCATCAGTCATGGGCTTCTTGCCCCTGTCCTGAACCTGTACCTGTACTGAAGAAGATGGAGAGACCCCTTCCACATGATGTGGAGATAGTACTCGTTGTGTCGATGAAGTCAACGAGACCCCTTCCACCCCGGGTGGAGATAATACTCGTCGTGCAGCTGCAAATAAGGCTCTGGGGCCTTTCTGATATGTTACATATGCTGGAGCATCAACATGCTTGGTCTGATGAATGTCAGACTGTTGTGTAGGCCCCTCATGAATGTCACACTGCTAAGAAGGCCCTCCCTCATCATGGACAATCTTGGGAGGTGGGTGTGGCACTGTGAAGAAGTCGCGAGAAATGAAATCCTCCCATGGAATACCTTGCTGTGCCAACTGATGCATCACTATGATCTCAATCAGTGCATAATGATATATACTTTTGAGTTGCTGTGCGGGGTTCTTCCTTTGCACTATGGGCACCATCTTTTCTATATTCCGGCACATGAAAAATGGAATGTTCATCATTCGTACCTGGGTAAAATGCATCAACAAACGGATATGGTACGAATATAAACGTGAAAATCAACCCTCACAAGTAAAATAGTGCATAATAAGCCTCATCAAGGGTGCATACTCCTCCCTTAGGAATCTGAAAGGAAAAACAATAGTAAGGTGCCTCAAGCATCCAGGTTTGATGTATGGTTGATAATGAAATTTGCCTAGTAGCTTGTGCTTGGTCCACTCTTCCCCAACATTTGGTATCTCGGTGGCTTGAGCAACAACCTCAGGTGATAGTGTGAAGTCCACTCCTGCAAGGTTCACATGACCATTGTGCAAATGTAGGACAAACAAGCGGACTAATTCCCTGTGATGTTGAATTTGTGAGATCCTCTCACAATACTCAAAACATGATTGCTACCAAAAACAAGACAGTGCAAGTGGACAGGCTTGCAAATAAGCCAAGGAGGTGGGCTGCTCTCTAACATGCTGACCACCTTTACCACCCTTGTAATGCCTCCTAGGCACTTCTTCCTCCGGTGTTGAATCACTGTAATAACTCTACTCATAATCTGATTCGGTTTCTGACATGGTTTTGAAGGAAGGATGGCTTAACTGTATATGTTGACTGTGCACACAATTGATTGCTGTTTGAATTTTTATTCAAATGCTGTTACCAAGGGGACATAAAGACAAGGGAATCATTAGGGAAAGGGAAACATGAGGGAATTAGGGGAAATGAAAATAACGAGGAATTTATGGAAGGAAAAGGACATAGGAAATTATGATGTTGTCGGGTTTTGGGGTGAAGGAGGTTTTGGGATTAAGTAGGGTTTGGGATTTTGCGAAGGGGTATTATGGAATTTTATGGGAAATTTGAAAAGAAATTCTGATGAATATGGGGAAAAAAGGAGGATCAAAATGGGAAAACCTTGGGCAGCATATCACTTTGAAACCCTAGCAAACTTGGTCTTTAAATTTACACACCAGCTTAGGGTTTTTTGCTTTTAATTTCCATGGCATATTTGTCATATTTCTTTTACATTCATCTTGCAAAAAACAAAATAGCCATGGAAAAGAGCTTACTTGTATCCTTCTTGAGCTAAGAGAGGTTTTTGTGTGCTTTCTGGCAAGTTACAGGGCAAAAAACCCAACGCATAGTGCGCTATGCCCAATGCGTAGTGCCCCTTCAACGCGTAGCGCCCTTTTAAAATTGCACTGCGAAAACCTTCCTCACGCGTAGCGCGCCCCCAACGCATAGCGCGCCCTTCCCAATGCGTAGCGCGCTACCAAAACTGCCCACTTTGCTCAAGAACTCATAAAATCGCCTTTGCAAGGTTGCAGTTAGCTTGTGAGAGGCAAATGAGTTGCAAATGAAGATTGATGTGCTTTTATAGGCTTCTTTTAAATTTACATTTGCCCAAAAGCCCACTTTATAATGTTTTGAGTGTTGACACTTTTTGAATTTAATTGGCTCTGACTTTTGGTTTCTTTTCTTTGAAAAATTGGTTGAACTGATGGTTTCTTCTGAAAATTTTTGCAGGGATAGCTTCTAAGGTGCTTTGGCAAAGGAGACCAAGGCTGCACTTTGACATTTGGAAAATTTGAAAATTTGAGAATTTTTACAAAAAATGAGAAAATGACCTTTGTTTTTCAAAAACAGAGTTTTGAAACAAGGTGGAAATTTAGCTGTACAATAGTGAGAATTGTTGAAATGATGCTTTATGAAGGACATCCCTCTGGCCCACTGGTCCTTTATGACCTCTCAAGACAAAAATTGACTCAACCCTAGACCTAAGACCTAGGAATTTAAAACAAGACAAATGACTCTTTGAAGACTGTATTCACTCAAACAAACCTGAACCAACAGTGCCAAACAAGAGGGGGATAAAAGACACAAGCTCCTCTAGCAGAGTTATGGCATGCCTAACGGAGTGCAACATGATCACACTGATGGGACACCTAATTATGAAATGCAAAGAGCTTTGATCTCTGGTGGAGGGCTACTAGACCGACTCTAACATTGGCTTCAATGGGGATGGTAGCTCCTTGGAGATGCCAAGAACAGCAGATATCTGGAAGAGCTAGACAGTGCCTTCACTCATTGGGCGACGGAGTCATTATTCTGACACAAAATCTTGAGAATTTGACTGAAAAAACAAAAACTGCTTTGACCAAACTAGACTCGAAATTAAAGATTTAAGACAACTGAATTGACAAACTTAGACCTACTAACTTTCATTTTCAGAATTATAGCCTTCACTTCAGGCCCCAAACTAAAGACGATAAGTTAGTGTACATGTGCGATAGAACAAAAGTAAAATGATATGTACAATGATAATGAATTGAGCAGAAAATACTCAAAAGTAATATCTCTTTAACAGTCGACCATTGATCGGCCCTCCAGGATATTCATCTCCATTCATCTCTTTGAGAAGGAAAGCATTTTGGCCGCGATATGCTGCAATCTTATAAGGACCTTTCCATAAATTTTCAAATTTTCCATGCTTTCCCTTGTCTTCATGACGAGCATCCCATCTTAAAACAACCTCATCTAGCTGAAATGTATCTGCCTTTGCTTTGCGGTCATAAATTCTTTTGATACGCTCCTGTAACTTGCAAGTGTTTTGAAATACCTCCTCCCGTGTCTGCTGCAAATGAATCATCTGATTAATCCTTCTCTGCATAGGATGTTCTTCACTACCCGCTTCTTGAAGCAATTTGACTACCGGAACTGCAAGTGAAGTTGGAAAAACTGTGTCTGTTCCGTACACCAACTCGAAAGGAGACATACCAATAGATTTTTTCTGACTCACCCTATCAGCCCATAGTGCATTTATCAACTTCTTGTGTGAGCCCTTTTTGCTTATTTCCAACAATTTCTTAATGATATTGACCAAGGATTTATTAGATGACTCCGCCAATCCGTTTCGTTGAGGGTGGTATGCGGTTGAATGTCCCAAAATAATATTGTACTTATAAAAAACTCAATCATCCTTTTTGACTTAAACACTGGTGCATTATCCGTGATTAGCTTACTTGGACATCCAAAGTGTGACAAAATATTGGCCTCGAGAAAAGAAATAATTACCGCATCCGTAGCTTGTCGAGTAGGAATTGCTTCAATCCATTTTGTGAAGTAGTCTGTGGCCGTCAATATCCATCGATGTTGTCCTGATGAATCTGGATGAATTTCACCAATGAAATCCAATCCCCACTACTGAAAAGGTGCGCTGATTTCAATTGGTTTGAGAGGCAAACGCTGGAGATTCTACTTTCCTTGAAAAATTTGGCATTCGTGACAATTTTTAACAGCTTTATATACATCTGAAAATAATGAAGGCCAATAATAGCCTACCCTTAGTATCTTGTTTGTCGTGTTCTTCCAAAACAAATGACCTCCACAGTCCCCTCTATGAAAGTCTTCCACGAATCTTTGGGCTTCATCCTCTACCAAACAATTCAATAACATTCCGCCAGGGTCTTTCCAAAACAATGATGAATCAAGAATGCAAAATTTGGCAGCCTTCAATTTCAATGTTCTACTTCTGTTTCTTGGCATTCCAGCAGGCGAAGATAAATGCTGAAGTACATATAAAATATCAGCGTACCATGGAGAAGAAAGAAACATTTCAGATACCTGAATGGATGGGTTCTCCTCATCTTCATCAGACATGGCAGCAATCAAATTTATGTCTAGGATTTGCAGATTTGTTTCAGCCATTAGCTTGGCGAGTCCTTGACCTTTGATCAGCTTGGTGGGTTTAATTTCAACATCATATTCTAACATCGCAGCAATCCACTTACCCCTTCTCCCTTCTAGATCTGCCTGTACTAAAACATCTTTGACTGCTACGTTAGGAACATAAGCTAGAATATGAGAATGCAATATGTACACATGGAAATCCTTCAAGGCCTTTACAAGCGCAAGTGTTTTCTTCTCAATGATGTTATATTTCAATGCTCCATCTCTAATAATGTGACTGAAAAAGGCGATGGGATTTTCTACACCTTCTCTCTTTTGCATTAGCACAGCTGCCAAAGTGTGCTCAGAAGCAAATGAAAATAAAATAAAGTCTTGAGTGTAGTCAGGGCTGATCAAAATAGGATTTGTAGAAAGAGCTAACTTCACTAGATTAAATGATTTAACCACCTCTTCGGTCCACTTTACCTGGTTGTCCTTTTTGAGCATGCTTGTGATCTTTCTAAGATGCTCTGCTAGATTTGGAATAAAGCGACGCAGAAAATTTAGTTTACCATTGAAGGACTGAATTTCTTTCTTGTTCCAGGGTTGTTCAATTCGCTGAATGGCTTCAACACGTGCTGGATCAATACGGATGCCGTCTTTAGATATGATGTGACCAAGAAGTTTGCCCTCATCCATGGCAAAAAGACTATTTTTCGGATTCAACGATATGCCATATTTTCTGCACTTTTGGAAAACAATTTTCAAATGATACAAATGGTCCTCATCAGAATTTGAAAACACGGTTAAATCATCAAGATAAACAACCAAAAATACATCTTTCTCATTGGCGAAAGCCACGTCCATTGCACGCTGAAAGGTAGCTCCTGCATTTTTCAAACCAAACGGCATCTTTGCATAATGAAATGTTCCCCATGGAGTGGTGAATGCGGTCTTGTCACGGTCATCTTCATGCACTAAAATCTAATTGTAACCTGAATAACCGTCAAGTACTGACATCCTTGATGCTCCAACTACTCGCTGCAATATATGATCCATTTTGGGCAGTGGATAATTGTCCTTTAAGGACACTTTATTTAAATTTCTGAAATCAATACATAAACGGATCTCACCTATCTTCTTTCTTACGGGCACCAAGTTTGATATTCAATCTGAAAATCGAATAGGCACAATGATTCCTGACTTATACAATCTGTTTACCTCATTCTCAATTGATGGCAGCAATTTCGGATTGATTCTCCTCAACTTTTGACGAAAAGGCTTCTGATTTGGCTTAATAGGAATAGTATGCTGGATGATATTTGTATCATATGTTTTCAGATCTGAGTAATCCCATGCAAATACATTAGAAAATAAAGACAACAATTTCATATATTCAGCTTTTACCTTTGGTGATAATGACCTTGATAACTTAACCATCTTGGGATTTTCAGCTGTCTCGATGTTTACCTCTTCAACACCCTTTTTAGTTGGTCTCAATATCGGTTTGCGGGCCACATCATCTTGGTAAAACAACTCCTCTAAAGGAATCAATCCTTTAGGAATAATGTTGTCCTTAAGTTGCAGCACATCCATTTGATTCACTTGTATATTGTCATCACCATCATCATTTTTAGTATCTATTGAGAAATCTTTGAACTTACCCTTATTTTGGAGAAACTCATTGATCTCTTCATCATCTTGAAAAACTTAACAACATCGTTGATTATCTGGGACGGTGGGACGATGCTTCACATGAATCTAAAATTTGTTGCTAGAATTCATTGAATTTTCAAATTGCTTGCTGCCTTAGCAAGTCCATCCGCAACACCATTTTGTAGGCGAGGCACACATGTCAAGGTATAATCAGAAAACAACTTCAAAATATCTAAGACTGCATTTCGATATGCCCTCATACGAGGGTGTTTGGCCTGAAACTCACCCTTAACTTGCTTTATCACCAGCTCGGAATCCCCATAGACCGCAATCTTCTTTGCTTTCAGTTTCTTAAGAATCTTTAGGCCAGCAATGAGAGCCTCATATTCTACCTCATTATTTGAACAATCAAATGCTAGTTTATAGGAACACACTCTCACCTTGCTTGGAACTTTGTCTTGAGCGGAAAAAGGACTCCGAATCCACACACCAATACCAGCACCATCACTACCTACCGCGCCATCAAAATCCATGGTCCAAAGACCATCTTCATCCTCTTCCAAGTGCTGAAATTGTACTGCCTCTGATTTTTCTATTTGTTGCCCCTTTTCTTCAGCTGTTTGCTCCATGATAGCTTATTTTTCTCCTCTTTCTTTTTGTAGTACTTCTCTGAAATTTTCAGTGATCTCTGGTATATCTTCTACTTGAACTAACTGACTATCTATATCATTAAAACTATCAACAAATAAAACAAATGACTCCAAATCAGTATGTACATAATTTACAGGATGATTGATCAGTTTCTCTTTACTACTAATCATATATTTCATCTTTTTCTCACGATATAACTTTCTCATTTGACCGAAGACTGGAATTGTGGCATAAGAGAAGTCTAACTGTAAAGTACCCTTCAAATTAGCTCCCCAAGATCTCGAAAGTAGCATACCAAACCGTGGAGGAATGTCTGCCACAACCACATCCATCAAGACATTTTTCGCTGGGATTTGGTCTAAGCTAACAACCAGATCTTTGATGAGCCCGATACATCTCACGCGGCTGGAATCAAATGAATATAAATCATGATATTTTCTGGTAATGTCTAACCCCAGCTTCTCCATGGTTTCCTTTGGCATCAAATTGTGTGAAGCACTCGAATCGAACATGGCATTATGCAAGACATATTCATGCAATCTCAAACTGATATAAAAGGGAGGAACATCACCCTCAGGGGACTGACCATCCAATGCTAGAACAAAGATCAATTCGGGCTGATCATCTTCAACATTCACCGTGTCAAGCATGGGATCAAAGTTCAGAAATTTGGAAACTTGACCTCGGTAGCTACTTTTTTTCATAATTTCAGTGAAAGGAATAGATATTTTTAATTTGGAAATTTCATTTTCCAAACTAAATGCTGAAACTTTTTCAACTTCTTTGACCGGAATCTCTCTCCTATCTTTGATTATAGCTGCCTGATTTGTCTTTTCTGCTGCTGATATCTTGCTACTTGTGGGATCAATTGTCCCTTTCCCTTTCTTCGACGGTGTCGGTGAATCCATATTTGGTGTTGTAGCTTCTTTCCTTTTCTGAATGGGATTGATAGGCACATCTCGATTTCTCAATGAATACTGCTTCTGTTGAGTGGACAAGGCATTCAAATATCCTCTTTAGTAATCATCTAAATCTGCATCATTAGCCAAGATAAAATCTTCATCTTGCTGGGCGCCTGAACATTCTCCATACTCATCTTCTTCGGTAATGTAAATGGGCAGATCATGAGGAGTAAAGAAGTGATTTTGGTCTCCTGCTACATCAACATCTTCATCCGAATCTTGAGTTACAAAATTCTGCAAAAGAGGAGTTTTGATTGGTTGCTGGGCTGCCGGTTCTTGTACTCTTGGTTTATGCTGCTCGATTCTGTACTGAGGTTGCTGCTGGCCACGGTAATTTGGATTACGAATCTGCTGTTCTTATTTGTCAAGGTTGAGTCTTTTGAACATCTCGTGAAGCCAAGGTGGTTCTGATGATGTAGATTCTTCCTTTATAGTCACTCTTTTCTCTGCCTTCAAACGTGCTCTCTTGTCGTTCAGATTTGCCTCCACATTGACAAAAATCTTTTCCATATCTTCTAAAGTAGGTGGATCTCTATCCCGTAATGAGTAAGCCATCTCCGGATCAAAGCCATATGGGAATTTAAGAAGAGATGATTTTCTAGATGGTCTTAAATCATAAGGGATAGCATTATAAACTGTATTGAACCTGATAGTATAATCTTGGATAGACTCACCGGGATTGCGTTTGATATTATTGTACTCGGCATTAATCTGGAGTGGATCCTTTCTAAGTTCCCAATGATCAAGAAATTGCTTCTGAAGCTCAGCCAAGGTAGGTATACTTCTAGCTCCCAAGCCTCTGAACCATTTTCTAACTTCTCCTCTGAATGTTTGCACAAACAATCGTATAGTTACATCCTCGTCATCAATTTCATATAAATCATAAAAAGTTTCCATTTTGTCTATGTGCTGCTGAGCGGAAACACTCTGAGGAGTGCCATCAAATAAAGGAATTTTACTTTGATAATCCGCTGGAATATCATGCAATTGCTGAGGTAAAGCAAGAGGTGCAAAGCAAGCAGCCATTGCTCTAGGTGGATTTACTCTTGGTGTTGTTGGCGGAGTGGATGCTGCCACTGTATGGGGAGTATGCGGAGGTGTATGCGGAGGAGAAGTAATGTGGGATGAAGAAGGGGAATTAGCTGTAGATTCGGAGAAGGTAATTATAGGCTGCAAAGGAATGGTAGGAATGAAAGGTGGTTCAGTAGGAACTCTTGAGGTAGATGTCGTGACGGAGGATCCAATGTTTGCAGATATGGCTTCCAAAAACTCAGAAAGATTGGTTGCTTGGATGGTGGTATGAAGGTGTCTCAAGATAAAATTGTCAATTAATTTATTATGCCTTTCAAATTCAAGAGCTACAGTGAAGTCAGGATTTGGAACAATAGAATCGAGAGCGTTTTTGGACTTAGTCTTGAACAATGACAATTCAAACCTTGCGTCAAAAGGAATGTCTTCAAGGTATTCAAAAAATGTAGGACATGAATGAGATTTAACCAAGGGAGTCGCCGAGCTTTCTTGACGGAGGAATTTTCGAATCAGATTTGGGTTTTCATAAATAGGAGGTGGATTCAGATCTGGATTAGCTCTTGTATGTCTTTTCGAATCTAGTGTATTTATCAGGAGATCAAAATAATGAAGGTAATTCAGCCAATCGTTTATTAGACTCAATCATCCAAAGGTCTAAAACAATCAAAGGTACTGGGGTGATCTTCAAGTCAAAGTTTCGCAAGCTAACCGGAGATCGACTGAAGCAGCATTTATCTACTTTCGCTTACGCATAGCAAGAGCATTTCGAAAGCTACCTAGCATGACTTCAGACTCCATCTAAGACTTGTGAAACAAACTCATCAACAAGCAAACTATTTGAGATTTTTCCCCAGTATGGTCGCCACTATGTTAGCGCTCAAATCTGCCTTAGGCTGAAATAAGGCAAGACTTAAGACCACATCAAACCATGCTCAACCTCGTAGCTAGCCCTACGAGGATAGGAGAGGGCTCTCTCTGGGTAAAACTCAGCAAAATATAATAAAAAAGGCTCGAGATGACCGAATTGATGACCGATTTTAGGCTAGATATTAAGTACAAATAGTTTAGGATTGATTTTTTATGATTTTGTTGAAATCAAGGGAAAGGCAATTTTCTGTGCGGGGATGAGGCAAAGTTTTTGCAGAGGTCCACTTGGGGCAAGATAGGCAATTGTTTTGATGCCTTAAAGAGGGTGAGATGGATAGATCAGACCGGTGAGAGGCTAAGGAGAGCAAGGGGTCTCAAGGGTTCTCCTTAAACTGAAGAAAACATAGAAGATAGATCAACGCCTTAGAATTCAGCCTCTTCGAGGGGGAAACCTCCTTTACATTACATAAATGAACAATTCTTGGATGATACAAATGAAAATACCTCCTTTCTACATATAGGAGTCTAAGGGGTCATAATGTAATCAGAGCCTACATAACAATAATAATGTAAGGGCACAATAATAACAATATTGGGCTTCTATGGGGCACAATAGTGACAATATGGGCACTACATGGGTACATCAATATAATAAGGGGGTTGTACTAA
>APFE031187671.1:26961-61632 GCA_000404065.3 Pinus taeda
GCTTCTGTATAAAATTCTTGTCGTCCCATGTGGAATCTTCTGCTGGTAAGTACTTCCACCTGATGAGATACGCTGAAATTGATCGATTTCGTAGCTGCCAGGTTCTTGTCTCTGTGACTGCTCCAGGTTCCAATATGATTTTTCCTTCCTCTTCAATTTCTGGCAATATTGTTTGAATTGGGATCTTTTGTAACTTTTGAATAAGTGGCCAGACTTCATTGTCCTTCTTCCATTCATCCCTTTCTTTGTTTATCCAATCTGGTTGGATAATAGAAATAGCACAAAACAATGCTTCCACATCCTCATCCTTGAAGAGTCTTCCCATTTGGTAGGGTTGCCATTTTTTAAGTGCATGTAGTATCGCCAACATTTCCTTCTCATAAATAGCTTGCTTGAGATGTAGTAGTAAAAATACCCAATCACCTACATCAAAACATTTTTCACTACAATGTTGATCTCCTTGTTTCATTTGATTTTGCACTGAAGTGGCATTATCCTTTAAAAGTTGGAGAACTTGTTGTTGATGCTCGATGTGATATTTCACTACTTGAACCTTTTTCTTCTTGGTACGTCCTTCTATCTCTAGAGTTTGAGGAGTGGTAATTTCTTCCAATCCTTTACAAGATATGGTCGGATTCATTTCTTGACGCTCAATGTGATCTTTCACTTCTTGAACATTTTTCTTCTTGATATGTCCTTCTATCTTGATAGTTTGAGTGGTAATTTTGACCAATGAATTACAAGATATGGTTGGATTCATTTCTTCTTTCTCGATGTGATCTTTCACTTCTTGCACCTTTTTCTTCTTGATATGTCCTTCTATCTTGAGAGTTTGAGGAGTGGTAATTCTTGCCAATGCTTTACAAGATATGGTCTGATTCCTTTCTTCTTTCTCTGGGATGGGGTCCTGCCGTATATCCTCTTCTTTTGATGTTTCTTGATCCTTTTCTTCCTCATCTTCATAATCTATGTAAAATAATTTCTTCTCAGCACACTTGTGACCTTTAGTGCATTTGCTATCACAATTGTAACAAAGCCCTTTTTCTCTTTTTTCTTCCAATTGTTGTGGTGTAACCCTTGTAGGTTGTGGAAGGCTAGGAGAAACAACACTTCCATCTTTATATCTGTGAGGGGTAGAATTCATTGTTGCCATAATTTTACTTTCTAGTATGTCACAAGTCCCTTTTACTCTTTCCAATTGTTGTGGTGTTGCTCTAAAGAAGGTGTTGCTCTTTGTATCCTCATAATGTGCTATCATTTCCTCTGTGAAAATTGACCACGTAACAAGTTTTTTACCAGAACAAAGCCCTTTATACCATAAAAATTGATCTGGTTCTAAATATGAAGATGCAATACATACCTTTTGTAACAGTGGTACAACATGTAGATCAAAATATTGCTCCATCTGACATATCCAATTTACTGGATCCTTGCCATCAAACTTCCTCATCTTGCTTTTTATTGATTATAGGAGCTCTATCTTGAAATGACTGTAACTCTGTACTTGCAGATATTTAAGTTCTAAAACTATGACTTGTAGTAGTCCTCTACGTCCTATTTCCAATGCCACCAATCTGACCCCAATTGGATTCTCCAATGAAGAGTTATGCCAATTCTCCCACAATGACCTGATTATAGACTAATTCAGTAGAGCAAACTTGTACGACGTGCCACGTGTCATTGTTTCACCCTTTGAATCTGAAAAATGCGTACAAGATACTACAGTCCATCCTCTTTCTGTACCTTCTTACGAAATTTTAATCCGATCCACAGAGAGAAAGTTATGATGCTTTTCCCCAAGTCACCTGTTTGGAATGTAATTCAGGAGTTTGCAAAAAGACCACCTTCCTCAGATCATATCTCCGTAAATATCTAGTGAAAAGATCTGAAATTTGGACCCAACGTTCAGCGTAATGTCTTCTCAAATGGGTCTTTTTTGCGACTTCTGAAACGTCACAGAAAAAATGTTATAGCGAAAATTCCACGATGACCTGTTTGGAGTAGCGAAACCCTAGAATCCAAAGCTCTGATACCAAATGTTATGAAACCAGCTCAAGAAAAGATAGAAAGATAGACAACGCCTTAGAATTTCAGCCTCTTCGAGGGGGCAAACCTCCTTTACATTACATAAATGAACAATTCTTGGATGATACAAATGAAAAGACCTCCTTTCTATATATAGGAGTCTAAGGGGTCATTATATAATCAGAGGCTACATAACAATAATAATTTAAGGGCACAATAATAACAATAATGGGCTTCTATGGGGCACAATAGTAACAATATGGGCACTACATGGGTACATCAATATAATAATGGGGTTGTACTAATAATAATAAGGGGTTACACTAGTAGTATAGGGGCCTAACAAATTTCATGGATTCTACCTTAACACTTCATTTGTTTAACAAGAGAAGATTTAATAGAGATAATGATGCACATACATAAATTACAAGAATTGAAAGAAACACACCATCAAGACATAGAGCCACATGGATCCCAAGTAGTTCTGCAAAACCCTGGTCTTCCTTTGCCAAAAATGCTGGTAAAATATGTACAATATAGTCTCAAAACTATCCCAAGAGTCCAACCTCTGCTACTGAATGAAAAATTACATATATAGACCAAGCCAAACCATTCCCTAACCTCTAGGGTTCAAGCTCCTCCTTCTAGGAGTTTTTTCAACCAATTCTAAATTTAGCACTACAAAACAGGAAATGAAAACAACTTGCCTCTATAAACTTGGAAACTAATTCATTCATTAATTTTTTGTCATCTTATGAATGAATCTTCTAGAACAGGTAAAAAGTGCCATGTCAATCATGAAATTACATCAATTACATCAAAGAGGATGAAAAATCCCACCAAAAAGTCAAAACTGGTCAATGCTGCGTTTTCCTGAGCTGAAGATGCAAAACTGGCCAATTTCCCCAACGCGTAGCGTGCCATTTCTCTATGCATAGCGCGCCCTTCAGGCCACTTTTGAAGCACTTCTCGGCATCCAAATGAGGCACAAATGGGCTTGTTGGAAAGATCTAGACGTCTAATTTCCAGAACAAGTGGAATTTTTCAATTTGGTGGCAATTGGCCCCTCCAAAATTGCAATCTCCCAAGACTGCTTCCTGTGTGTCCAAAAAGTGGCAGAAGGTCATTTTTTGCTTGTTTTTTGACCTTTTGGTGGCTCAAATCTCCATGAAACTTCTTGACAGTGGCTAAGAAAGTGTATTTCGTCATGAAAAATTCAAAAATGCAAACCGTTCCTGAAATGGACCTCCCCAACTTAAGGGTAGCGCACGGCGCGCTATGCGTTGAGGGCACAAACCTATTTTTGACAAAAAATTCCACATATGACAAAAATTGCTCCAAATTGTCTGAATTTTGAGCTGGGGGTGTATCACTGAGTGCCATGTTCTCTCAAGGTGGCTTCAGCCAAAATATGAAGTGGATTGGGCCTTTTCCTCCGTTTTAGTGTCTTGGCCAATCGTCTCTTGAGAACCTTCATTTTTGCCTTACACACATGCATGCGGGCCCAATAATGTTTTTTCATGTGGCGGAGCATATATTTGTCTCTATTGGCTTTCGCCGACAACTTTTCCATATCGATGGGTGTCAAATCACCAGGTCTCCCACGGGCCAATTCCCGGCCTTCACGAATTTTCCGCTGCTCATAAAGTTGATGCTCATCTTCCAATTGTTTGTTGCGCTGCTCTAAATAGTTAATCACCCATTTTCCATCTGCAATTTCTTGTGTAGCGACTCATTCTCGGCCCTTTGCTCTTGGATGATCTCCTTGAGCTCTGAGGCAGGAGAGCTAGCATCAATATCAATGACATCTGTGTCCTGACCTCTTGAAGGACCCTCATCAATCATGGGCCTCTTGCCCCTGTCCTGAACCTGTACCTGTACTGAAGAAGATGGCGATACCCCTTCCACATGATGTGGAGATGGTACTCGCTGTGTCAATGAAGTCAATGGGACCCCTTCCACCCCGGGTGGAGATAGTACTCGTCGTGCAACTTCAAATAAGGCTCTAGGGCCTTTCTGATATGTTACATATGCTGGAGCATCAACATGCTTGGTCTGATGAATGTCAGACTGCTGTGTAGGCCCCTCATGAATCTCACACTGCTGAGAAGGCCCTCCCTCATCATGGACAATCTTAGGAGGTGGGTGTGGCACTGTGAAGAAGTCGCGAGAAATGAAATCCTCCCATGGAATACCTTGTTGTGCCAACTGATGCATCACTATGATCTCGATCAGTGCATAATGATATATACTTTTGAGTTGCTCTGCGGGGTTCTTCCTTTGCACTATGAGCACCATCTTTTCTATATTCCGACACATGAAAAATGGAATGTTCATCATTCGTACCCGGGTAAAATGCATCAACAAACGGATATGGTACGAATATAAATGTGAAAATCGACCCTCACAAGTAAAATAACGCATAATAAGCCTCATCAAGGGTGCATACTCCTCCCTTAGGAATCTGAAAGGAAAAACAGCAGTAAGGTGCCTCATGCATCCGGGTTTGATGTATGGTTGATAATGAAATTTGCCTAGTAGATTGGGCTTGGTCCACTCTTCCCCAACATTTGGTATCCCGGTGGCTTGAGCAACAACCTCAGGTGATAGTGTGAAGTCCACTCCTGCAAGGTTCACATGACCATTGTGCAAATGTAGGACAAACAAGTGGACTAATTCCCTGTGATTTTGAATTTGTGAGATCCTCTCACAATACTCAAAACATGATTGGTACCGAAAACAAGACAGTGCAAGTGGACAGGCTTGCCAATAAGCCAAGGAGGTGGGCTCCTCTCTAACATGCCGACCACCTTTACCACCCTTGTGATGCCTCCTAGACACTTCTTCCTCCGGTGTTGAATCACTGTAATAACTCTACTCATAATCTGATTCGGTTTCTGACATGGTTTTGAAGGCAGGATGGTTGAACTGTATATGTTGACTGTGCACACAATTGATTGCTGTTTGACTTTTTATTCAAATGTTGTTACCAAGGGGACGTAAAGACAAGGGAATTGTTAGGGAAAGGGAAACATGAGGGAATTAGGCGAAATGAAAATAACGAGGAAGTTATGGAAGGAAAAGGACATAGGAAATTATGATGTTGTAGGGTTTTCGGGTGAAGGAGGTTTTGGGATTAAGTAGGGTTTGGGATTTTGCGAAGGGGTATTATGGAATTTTATGGGAAATTTGAAAAGAAATGCTGATGAATATGGGGGGAAAAAGGAGGATCAAAATGGGAAAACGTTGGGTAGCATATCACTTTGAAACCCTAGAAAACTTGGTCTTTAAATTTACACACCAACTTAGGGTTTTTTGCTTTTAATTTTCATGGCATATTTGTCATATTTCTTTTACATTCATCTTGAAAAAAAGAAAATATCCATGGAAAGGAGCTTACTTGTATCTTGCTTGAGCTAAGAGAGGTTTTTGTGTGCTTGCTGGCAAGTTACAGGGCAAAAAACCCAATGCGTAGTGTGCCCTGCCCAACGTGTAGTGCCCTTGTAAAATTGCACTGCAAAAACCTTCCTGACGCGTAGCGCGCCCCCAACGCATAGCGTGCCATTCCCAACGCGTAGCGCACTACCAAAACTACCCACTTTGCTCAAGAACTCATAAAATCGCCTTTGCAAGGTTGCAGTTAGCTTGTGAGAGGCAAATGAGTTGCAAATGAAGATTGATGTTCTTTTATAGGCTTCTTTTAAATTTACATTTGCCCAAAAACCCACTTTATAATGTTTTGAGTGTTGACACTTTTTGAATTTAATTGGCTCTAACTTTTGGTTTCTTTTCTTTGAAAAATTGGTTGAATTGATGGTTTCTTCTGAAAATTTTTGTAGGGATAGCTTCTAAGGTGCTTTGGCAAAGGAGACCAAGGCTGCACTTTGACATTTGGAAATTTTGAAAATTTGAGAATTTTTACAAAAAATGAGAAAATGACCTTTGTTTTCCAAAAACAGAGTTTTGAAACAAGGTGGAAATTTAGCTGTACAATAGTGAGAATTGTTGAAATGATGCTTTATGAAGGACATCCCTCTGGCCTGCTGGTCCTTTATGACCTCTCAAGACAAAAATTGACTCAACCCTAGACCTAAGACCTGGGAATTTAAAACAAGACAAATGACTCTTTGAAGACTTTATTCACTCAAACAAACCTGAACCAGCAGTGCTAAACAAGAGGGGGATAAAAGACACAAGCTCCTCCAGCAGAGTTATGGCATGCCTAACAGAGTGCAACATGATCACACTGATGGGACACCTAATTATGAAATTCAAAGAGCTTTGATCTCTGGTGGAGGGCTACTAGACTGACTCTAAGAAACCACAAGTGTTAACTATTTCGGCTGCAGCCCGGAAAATCCTGAAAAAAACAGGATGCCTAACCTATCTCAACCGCCTGAAGGAATCCAATGAAACAATAGTGATTGAATTTTTACAGAATTTGCAGGAAGACTAGTCCACAGTAAGAGGAAGACGAATAATAGTCACCGATGACATAATAGCAGAAGTCTCAGGACTGCCAGCCACTGGACCAGTATGGACGATAAAGAAGGAAAGGTTGCAGAAGATTTTAGAAATCTTTCAGGACGAGGGCCAGATCTTGACAATTCGAGGAAAGGGGGTGATGCCAGCAACGCTAGGAGAGCCATGGGCGGAATTAGCAAAAATCATCCAAAGCTACATCACCTGTGAAGGCAGAAAAGACGTGGTAACACCACGACATCCTAAACTCCTAGCTATTTTAAAACAAAAATGTTCTGTGAATTTACCTGCATTAATGAATTCACTACTTCATGACGTTGCATGAAGCATGAAAAGAGCACAGCACATAGAGTCAGTGATCAGCCACCATGGATTAATTCGGTTGATAGTTAACTATAGTCTCACCCAGCAGCAAAGCAGCTAGGAAGAACTAATTGCCATCATCAATAGAGGGTCGGCCACATCTGGGCGCCCGAAAAAATGAAAACAAGTTACTAGCACACCCCAACGTTTAGAAAAACGGAAGCAGGACACTTGCACAACGGAGAAACCTGAAAAACGAAAGAAATCTAAAAAAGGAAAGAAATATGAAAAACGAAAACATGACACCAACACACCCGAACAACCAAAAAAGCACAGAAAATCGGCATGGCTTGCATGGCTATGAGGGGGGCTGGAGAAGCCCCAGGAAGGCACGAGCCAGACAATAGAAATCGAATATGAGTAGTCTACAGAGGCATAAATAGAAGAAGAAGACAACGAGGAAGCAGAGCAGTCTGCAGAGGCAGAAACAGAAGAAGAAGACGACGAGGAAGCAGAGCAGTCTGCAGAGGCAGAAATAGAAGAAGAAGACGAAAAGGAAGCATAGTAGTCTGCAGAGGCAAAAACAGAAGAAGAAGAAGAGGAGGCAGAGCAATCTGCAGAAAGAGAAGAAGAAAAAGATGAGCAATCTGAAGAGGAAGGAGACGAGGGAAAAGAAGCTGAGTAGTCCGAGCAGGAGGAAGGAATGGAACAGCAGGAAGGTAGCCCATTATAAGATCTGTTAGGGGAAGACAAATTGGCCAAAATTTTGGCCAATATGGGCGAATATGGCCAACCCTTGAGTCCATCAAACCTCCATGCCGTAGAGAAACCCCAGGAGAAAGATGCACCCGAGGAATCGCATGCAGAAGAGGTGGAAGTAGAAAATTTTTCCTTTCATAATGAGAAGATATCAAAAAACACTGAGTAGGAATAGCCCATTCCTAATCAGAAGGCACCAGAAGAAAGTTCGGAGGAAATAAGGGAAGAAGAAGAGTTAGCCTAAGAAATAACATAGCCAATTAAGGTTTTTACCCCGAAACAACCACCCCAGGGAGAAAATCAGGAAGCTAGCCATAGTCCAAACCACAACGAACAACCTACTATTCCTTTTGAAGAAATGATGGAAATAAGGGAATTATGAAAGGAACAACAGAGATTGTTGAACATAATAGTCCGGCTTCACCAGCAGGTTAGGGTTCTAAAGGCAAGGCAAAGGGTAAAAGGGACTTTAGGAAGAAAATGTCTGACCACACCAGTAAAATCCCTTAAGGGCAAGAGGCGGAGGACCAGAATCCATCCCACTACTCAAAACCCTGAAAAAAGCCAAGCTGTTGTTCCAAATGAAGCTGAAAAGCAGACTGTTGTTCCAATTGAAAAGGAACAGCAGTGGGCTGGTCTTCATGTTAAACTTGAAAATGATGATAAGATGGTTCAGATGGAGGCACCACCTTAGGGAGTAATAAGGGTTCTGAACCCGAAGCAGCGCAATAAGAAAGTTCAGGTAAAGCTCCCGGCCTCCACGGCTGCATGGAAACGATAACCCCTCACAAAGGTTTGAAGCAGGCCCAACAAGAATAAAAAAAGCTTAGGGAGAAAACGGTCCCCCAAGAAAAATATGAAGAACTACAGAAACAGCTAAGGAACATCAACTTATCTGAAAGCCAAGCTTTCGAAGGATGGCGAAGGGAACAAGAGAAAGTTGCAAAGGTAACTCGTAGATAGATGTAGTTATCAAACAGATGGATACCTTGTGTTCTCTATACAATGATGTCCTAGAATGTAGAGCCCCTGCCAAGAACTATGCCCTATTTATAATGGAAAGGTATTTACAATTGAAAATAAAGGCTGTTAAAGCAGGTGCTCCCATACAAATTAACACTATAGATGATTTTATAAATTGTTGTAAAAATTATGGGGTAAAAGTGTAAAGGTTATTGTGTGAATTTTATTTGCATAACCTTGTACTAGAACAAGAGACTGAACTGAACCCTGGCCCTTTTGTTGGGGACATTCAATTGCAAGAATTTATTTCATTTGCAGTCAAACAAATTAAATGGCTTAAAGCCTACAACGCTTTTCAAAGACAAGAAAACAGATTAGATTTATGGGTAAGAGATGAGCCTAGGGACCCATAACAGTTATGGAGGAGACATAGAAGTCTCATGAAGGCTCCAGGAGTGATTGAAGCATTAGGACCCATGCATGAAGCAATCATTCAGCAGGGACTTGAATACTTTTCCTCTATTAAAGACCCTGCCGTTGAAGCAGCTAAATTTCGATATTGAATATCTAATACAAACATCCAACTCAGAGAACCATTTAAGTATGAGAATTTTAAACTTGCTGCTAACCGATTTCCCCTCTATGGCAAAATTGTTTTGAGGGCAAGGCCATCCTGGTTAGGATATAGGTTCCAGAGTCCAATCATTTGGCATCCTACACCCGGATACCAAGCCCTGTATGAGATGCCTGAGGGTCAGACATGCCATTTCTTTGATCATTTAGTTTTGCATCACGACTGTAGGCCCTCACACAAGATTCCATCTCCAGCCTACTCACTCACTGCCTTGCATGTCAACTACAATGTTTTCATGAGGCCATGAAAAAGGGTAAGCTGGGGGGTGTGTGGAGTATCAAAGAAGGTATGTTTTGATGGTTATTTCAGTATCTTTTCATTAGGACTTATAAGCCTTTTTGCATTAGAAACTTAGACAATAATAAAGAATTATAATGAAACATGTGAGATTAATAGAGAACGCTGATAATTGTCATTCCTATGTGCATGAGGGAGGAAAAATGGAAAGTGGTCATCCTAAAGGAAAAGACAAAGATGAATTAATTGTTTTCCCTTCAACAGGAGACCGCGTGCAAACCAGAACAAAATGGACCAACCCAAGAAAGGAAGCGGAGATACCAGCTCGGAGCAAAAAAGGAAAGAAGTGACTCAGGATTAACGATTCTGCGAATCCTCAGGATCTTAGATCCTGATGGATTGTTGTTTTATCTATTTCTGCATCTAGATACCTCCGTCATCATCCTTATATAAGGGATAGCATTGTTGGCTAGGGGGGATGACTTTTATGTAATTTCTTTTAAGAAAGATCAAGACTATGATCGTTATGTTCTGTTAACGACTTGAGTTACTGTAATTTTACTTCATGCATTAATACAAACTTGGTTACTCTTTTATCTTTGAGCCTGGATCAATCTTAAGCGGTGTACCCCTGGAGGCTAAGGGCCTGGCCCTGGAGGACACTTGCTCTTGTACCATTACGTGCGGTTTCTGTGTGGTTTGTTTATCGACGTGATCTGGTAATCTGTTGTGTTTTATAATGTTTATGTTACATGCTCTGTTGTGTTTAACTTATTTAATGTTCCTGCAAACAAAAGTCTTGTATTGACACTGCATCATGTTACTAATCCTTTAAGTGTTGGTTAATCTCTACAGGATACTGTCATTCCATTACAGAGTTTTATGCGATTGTGCCTTAGCATTACAGCATTTATCTTCAAGAGTCTGATTTCACATGATTATTGAATCCTTGAATGTTACTGTTTTTGTCTTGAGATGCAATCGTATGCTTTTATTTAGAGCGATAACAGAGTCAGATTAAGCATGTTGTGTTTATATGGTTGTTAGTATTATTCCATCTTGGATCCGCAGGTAGTGTTGTTCCATAGTATGTGTACATCTTTAAGAGCGAAGGATTGATGTTTGGATTGGTGTGATTAAATAGAGTTACAACTTGATGAACTTGGTTACTTTTTATTTCTGAATTGATGTTCCATTTCAATTTTTGTTCCATTTCTGAATTGTTGTTCCATTTCTGAATTGTTGTTCCATTTCAATTGTTGTTCCATTTCAAGATTGCTGATTTCCTGTTTTCTTTACTTTCCATTTCATTTCTTGTTTATTAAGGACGATCTTAGGCTGTAGTGAGCATCGACATCTGCTACTTGGCTCCCAGACCTCTGATCTGTTCCCATCAGTTATGAAAGGGATGGGTTATTGCTACCGAACCCTTGACTGATGTGATGTTTTATTTCATTGCTATTTTCTTTACTTTCCATTTCATTTCTATTTATTAAGGACGATCTCAGGCTATAGTGAGCGTTAGCATCTGCTACCTGGCTCCCAGACCTCAGATCTATTCTCATCAGTTACGAAAGGGATGGGTTATTGCTACTGAACCCTTGACTGATGCATTGCTTTGTGTGATTTAGCTTTTTGAAGTAGTTAAGTTGTAGACACGCATCAATTTAATCTTGTAGTTTTAAACAACTGTACTATGAGCATTACTCTGACAAATGCTAAGCCTCAAACTAAGACACTCTTTGAAATAGCAAGACGCTCCTGGATTGACATATTAATGTGAGGTAACTAGAGGTGAAAGAGACCCTTTTTATAGCTCTACACTGGGGAACCTATTAGAAAATTTTAAAACTGATATCCTAAACAAAATCAGTGACGAGCTAGACACCATGAAAATTAAACAAAAGCAGGAAGCCGAGAAGGGAACCATGGTAGTCTTTTGTCCCAAGTGTAGGCATAAACATGTAGAAATAGAGTTTCCGTTAAACACCATTGTGTTCTGTGGGATCTGTACCTTAGAACACGTGACTGAGAAGTGCCCATCACTTCCTGGCTCACAAGCCATCTACAAGGTGAATGTTGAAACTATCGACCAATCACAAGCAACCAAGAGACCCACTTGGAGAGGCCAAAGCCAGAACGTGTTCCCAGATCCAAATCTTGAATGTTATGGCCAGGCTCAGCCATGGACCTTTCCTGCATCCTACCCTCCTTGGTTTTCTCAGAAACCACAAAATACTGCCTAGGGCCAGAATTGGAGGTCAAACCCTTATGCCAACAACTATCAACCTCCACCTCAATTCTAAGCTCCCTGTCCAAACATGCCATGTACTTCGTATAATCCAACCACACAAACCTATTAGCAAGCGTATAACCCTAATATGTATCAACAACCTACGCTGCCACCACCACCTTTACCTCAAGTATTACCTACACCTACTAACACATCATCTTTGCAGGCACCAACTACCATAAACCCACCATGACTAACATTGTTGCCTGCACAACCTGTACCTAACCCTAATCACAATAGGTTACCTCAACCTATACAAAACATAGATATTTAGCCCTTTCCTACATACATGATCAGTTCCATTCCTATAAACGGAATTCAATTACGATTAGGAAGGATAATTAACAAAGGAAAATCAACTGTTGTCATCCAGGAAGAGGTACCCTCCACGTCATCCAAAAATCATTCACAAGATGAAAAACAACAAGAGAGAAAAAGAATCACCTGAACCACCATACACGAAAAGACTAATGGTAAAGAAAGAGGAAGTCCTACTTGAATATGACCTGGAAAATGAACTTAGGAATGTCTATATTAAAATCCTACTTTTACAACCAATTAGAGACATTACCATATACACCAAAATTGTCAAGGACCTTTGCATTGAGAGGCAGGGAAGCAAGGGGCATAAGAACCAAAATGTCAAAATCATGAGCCAAATGTCCACAATGATCTATGATATGCCTACCAAATAAAATGACCCCGGGAATCCCATTGTCACTATTGAAATAAATGGAGTACCTCTACCTAACACATGGTAGATTTAGGGGTAGGCATAAATGCAATGACTTATGAAACAATAATGTCACTACAACTACCTGGACTAAAAACCACCCCTATCCTATTAGAGATGGTAGATAAATCGATTGTCAAACTAATAGGATCCCTGGAGGACATAGTAGTCACTATTGCCTCTTAGCAATACCCTATAGATTTTGTAGTCATTTCTCCCAAAACCTCTAGACCTAGACACCCAGTGGTCCTAGGAAGGCCATGGCTAGCAACTGTTGATGCCGTCATTGGATGCAAGAATGGGGAAATGATTATTTCAAATGGTTCTCACAATCGAACCTTGTCCATATTTCCACCTACTTAGATCGTTGCTGAAGTACCATTATGGCTCGAAAAACCATATGGAGACGAAGATTTCATGTTCCCCTTGTTAACATTATATCAATCTAGAGGTCTCCAGGAGCATTCTAGTGAGCATGTTTTGCGACAGTTTTTAGTAGATAGCTCTTGTATCGATTATCCTATCTCTTTTAATGGTTATTAACATGTGTTTAGTGATGAGTTTTACGAAACCTGCCACTCAGCTGTCTTCGCCTCATTTCTAACAATGGGAGAAATCCATGAGCTCACCACAGAACCTATGGAAATATTCGAAGGGAAAATTTTACATATTGTTACAGGATTGACTGCAGAACAAAAGCAACAGTTGATGAGTATGGTTCATGAACAAACGGGATCATTTGCATGGGATTACTTGGATGTGAGAGGTATACATCCAGACACTTGCATCCATGACATCTACATGAATGAAGAAGTGAGACCCGTTTGGCAACCACAAAGGCATATGAACCTAGCATTAAAAGACATTGCAAAAGAGGAGATTCAAAAACTTTTGGCCGTCAATTTCATTTACCCCATTTCTGAGAGTAAGTGGGTGTCACCTTTGGTAGTATTTCGAAAGAAGAATGGCAAGTGGTGAATCTGCATCGATTATAGAGAATTAAACGAGGCCACATTGCCTAATTATTTTCCATTGCATTTCATTGATCAAGTTCTCGACACGCTTTCAGGTAAGAAATATTTTTCTTTAATAGATGGTTATAGCGGGTACAATCAAATTCAGATAGCCAAAGAAGACTAGGAAATTACTAATTTCACATGCCCATGGGGTACTTATGCATATAAAGTCCTTCCCTTTGGTCTTTGTAACACCCCCACCACCTTACAAAGAGTTGTGCTTGCCATTTTCTTTGATCTGATCCATGATTGTGTGGAAGTTTATATGGATGACTTCACAATCTATGGGGATGACTTTCTACAAGCTTTGGGGAATCTAGAGAAGGTATTAATTCGTTGTCAAGAAGTTGATCTAGCCCTTAGTAGCGATAAATGTAGAATGATGCAAACTAAGGGAATTGTTCTAGGCCATCATGTGCCAATTGAAGGGATTCAATTTGACCCAACAAAAATCGAGGTAATTTTGCGCATCCCTATTCCGAGCTCACAAAAAGAGGTAAGAAGTTTTTTAGGGCACGCAGGATATCATCGACAATTTATTGAGAATTTCACTAGAATTGCAGCACCATTATTCAAGTTGTTAACTAAAGATGCTAACTTTTTATGGAATGTTGACTGTAAATAGGCTTTTAGGTACTGAAAGAGAGATTATCTACCACTCCAGTTCTAAGAGGGCCAAATTGGTCCTGACCTTTTCATATTTGTACAGACACTTCGAACACTGCACTAGGAGCAGTTTTGGGACAAAGGGAAGATAACTTTCCCTATGCCATTTACTTTGTTAGCAAAAATATCTCTCCCACTGAATTAAATTATACAATTACTGAAAAAGAACTGTTAGCAGCTATGCATGCTATAGGAAAGTTTAGACATTACTGACCATTCTGCTATTAGATTTTTAATGAATAAACCTATTACTAATGGTAAAATAACTAGATGGTTGTTGCTTCTACAAGAATTCAAGATAACTATAATTTATAGGTCTAGAAGATACAACTTGGCGGTTGATTTCTTATCTTGTTTGAATCTTACGCAGGGAAGCATGCCAACACCAGTTCCGGATGAATTCCCAGATGAAGCTCTATCTTCCATTTCTACTATTACTCAGTTCGGTGATGTCGCTAATTATCTAGTATCAGGAAAATTACCTCAAAACTCATTGGCCTAAGAGAGGAACAATATAATGCAACATAGTGCTAGTTACTCTTGGATTGAGGGAGATCTATTTAATATAGGGTCAGACTTGATTATGAGGTGCTGTGTGTGGGAAGATGAAATGCACGATATATTAAGTGTGAGTCACAACGAGCCTTGTGGTGGCCATTTTTCCGACAAAAGAATGACATATAAAGTGTTCCATATCGGATACTATTGGCCGACCATATTCAAAGATGTGAAGAAGTTTGTTTTGAGTTGTGACACTTGCTAATGAATGGGGAGACCAGTTGCCTCCAATGAAATGCCTCTTCAACCACAAACTGCTATTGAACCTTTTGGAGAAGTGGGCATTAGACTTTGTAGGGCCCATCTCCCCAATGTCAAACAAGAAGAAATATATTTTTGTATGCACTGATTACATTACCAAGTGGGTGGAGGCCAAAGAATTGTATGCTGCCACTGAGAAGGCAGTAGTAGAGTTTTTGTTCGAGGACATATTTACAAGATTTGGGGTGCCTCATGAAATTGTCACTCATCAAGGAACCCAATTTACATCAAAGTTGGTCAAGGCACTCATGGAGCAATATCATGTTAAGCACCATAAATCGATCCGCTACCACCCCCAAGCTAATGGGAAAGTGGAGTCCACGAACAAAGTGTTGGAATCTATGCTTACAAAAATAATTCAACTGCATCACAAAGACTGGGCAAAAAAGTTACCAGAAGCACTTTGGGCTTACCAGATCACTTGGAGGAATGTGACCAGACACACACCTTATGAATTAGTCTATGGTAAACAAGTACTCTTGCCAAACGAATTCAATTTAAAAACATTTATAATTGCTGCTCAGTTGGGCATGAATTTAAATGAGGCTCAAGAACAAAGATTGATGCAATCGAACAAGCTTGATGAGATTCGAGAACATGCCTAACACATAACTGTATTAGTACATGACCAAAGAGCCCAATGGCATGACAAATTTATTAAGAAGAAAATCTTCCATCTGGGTGTCTGGGCCTTGTTATACGATAGTAAGTTTAAGCATTTCAAAGGTAATTATTTCACTAGATGGTTAGGACCGTATAATGGTTCAGTTTGTATTTGTACTATCGATGATGATAATATTTCTTTTGTGGTAAATGACCATCGGCTTAAAGTTTATCATAAACCACTTTCACGTGCTCATTTTTTGCAAGAAGTTCGAGAGGATTCAGGATTGGAGCTGATTCATGCCAATAATCAACCCCTTGCTGGTTCAGTTGATTAGTTCTTTATATATGTATATGTATATGTATAGTGTATAGTATAGAATATATCTATTATATATAATATATAATATATATATATATATATAATATATATATATATTATATTATATATAAATAAGTAAACCAATGGGATGTCACTTTTTATATCTGCAGGTGGTCCTCCTTACACCTCATGTAGAATAAAGGAGGAATCAACCAGAAGTAAGTTTATTCCTTTACCCAAGTTCGATGGATTATCTATGGAAAAGGAATTGGTGGAGTCTCCTTTGGAAACCTTCAGAATCTCTAAATATGAAGCTCCCAAGCATCAACTGATCTAGGCTTGTAAATGAAATGGACCAGTATTAGTCCAGGGATTCCTTGAGCATAGAATTGTTCTTTTCCTGGCTCAAGGAAATTATTACGGAAAGGAAACTTGTGGAGTCTACTTGGGAAATTCAGACTCTCTAAATAAGAATGCCTCAAGCACTAACTACTTTAAGCTCGCCAAAATAAAAAGGTAGTAGTAGTATAGGCATCCTCTGGGTTGTGAATTATTGTTTTCCGGGCCCAAAGGAATAAAATAGATAAAATAAGCCCCATTGGAGCTCTCTTTCTGTCCATTTCCAGCTCCCTAAAGAAGAAATGCCCAGGTAGCTATCATTCCAGGCCTGGTTAAAATCCATGGATTGATAAGTAGTCTCCTTTTCTGAAATAATTGAGCAGCTGGGTCTATGACATTCAATCGGAAGGTTCTGAAATCAGTACAGACAACTGATATCTTATGCTCTATCCAGCTTCAGTTGTTCTTTGATGAGGATCTCAGAATTTGATTCCACATGTTGTTCAAGATACCTATGTTTCATGTTTTGATCAAAATACGATGTTTCATTTTTTGTTAAAAGGCCTATGTTCTATGCTCTGTCCAGAATGCACCTCATATTGCATATGAGGGTCCTGAGATCTTGCCTAAAAATTGGGGCCTATAATCACACAGTGCTATCAGAAGATACGCAAGAAAACCTTTGTATCATAAAAATAATCATCTTGTTTATGTTAACATGTTTTGATGAGATAGGGCCTGTCTTCATAAGCATTCAAGGAACGATCAAGGCTAATAGCTCACTTTGAGTTAAGTACAAGTTCATGGAATCAGTACTCAACTCACCAAAGGTACAGTATGGCAATTCTCCATAGTCAAGGCAGTAGGCACACAATTGGAGAAGGCATTGCTTCAACACATTGATTACACACTTGACACAAATCATTTAAGTGGTAAAGGTATGCACTTGTATTCTGCTTAAGTTTAATTGATAAGTAGTTAAAATGTTAATCATTGAAGGATGCCTCTGAATCTATCCTGTGATCACCATGATCATACATCCTATGCCCTCATTTGTCTATTCCCGATCTCATAAACACTTATCCTCCAGCATGCTAATAAGACATCACCACCACCACCATGATCTATTCTTGCTATGATGACTACTCACCTGCTTGACCATTGGTTCATGAATCCCTTCGTCATCATGGTAAATATGCACCATCTCATAGCCGAGATGTTCACACACTCCATCCATGGATCACACACTGCAATCAAGTGCCCATGCTCTAAACTAGTCGAATATGGGATTATCACCATCATGACAATCGATCCCATGTATCTGATCCATCATTGCGAAAATCATTCATCTACCATTGAAACAGAGGTCGATTGTGAGCATGGGTGGAGGAGTAATAAGAGACAAACAACATAGTCAATTGAGAAAAAAGGAATTTCAGTAGAACGCAGGAGCCATGGGAGTAGACAGGCATGAACCCACTTTTGTTCAATTTCTAGACAGCCCAGAATATGAACAATGTAATGGAATTCTGGAGGAGAAAGGATGGATGACTTTTTTATGGAAGTTTTAGGGCTATAACGATCAGGTTGCAATGGTGTTGACATGAAGTTTTAATGGCGAGTATACACAAGTTGGAAACCTCAACTTCAGTGTCATAGAGGAATTAGTAAGCTAGGCTATTGGGCTACTAGCTATTGGTGAGCAATTTTTCAAGGGTGGCCAATTAGAAATATGGAATTGCACCGAGTTCTTGAGACTGACCTATTGGTCTATTAGTTGGGTGAAGGGAGTGATTTGTAACTGCATAGAGGACCAATGGCATCCACTCCTAACAATGCTACAACACTTCGTGACCAGTCAGGGAAGGTTTTTCGTTCTATTCCTTTATCATATTTTGCTCATGGTTCATTTTAATGAAGATAGGACACTAAACATTCCTTATTTCTTCAGATTAAGCTTGCATAAAATGGAAAATGGTGTACGGTATCATGGAAAGAAGACTGAAACTGCATTATATCATCATATTTTAATTAAAATTTTACTACTTTCTGAGCTTAAGAAACGGAAGCAGTCGTGAGAGGACTTCCTCATTGAGGCATTCCCTAGACAAAAGACACAAACCAAGGGTAGGCAATGCAGAGTGGGCCTCTCCTTAAAAATAGATGATGCAATGCCCCCATCCAAGTCTAAGTCTACCCCTACCCATTCCCCTACTCCTGGTTCTGAACCCCCTCATACAACTGCAAATAGTTTAAAAGATGGCACAAGGAAGGGTTCAGTGGAAATCCCGTTAGGCTCACAACGAAAAGGGAAACATGATCAAGGAAAACCCACCAGCAAGAACTAAGTCCCATGGCAGAAAGAAATGCTCTAGAATCTCCAACAAAACCCTCCTTCAAACCAAAAAGCACCACTCCTAAGGCTAAACACCAGCGACCCCTATCCCCCTACAACACTCCCCAAATTCCCGTGGCTGAAACCTCAACTCAAGGATGCCATCAGACTCACAGCATGGCCCCTACCCTGCAGACCAATGTTGAAGGCACCGACCTCGCACATATTCCTATTTCATCCTCCCATGATGACGATCATCCACAATCAAAAACACCCCTTGAGGAGGAGCCCACTACTACAACCAAGCTTAAAATCCCTGAGGAACTCGCACGGGATCTAGAGGCATTGCTTCCCACTTGATCGACAACAAGAAAAGACACTATACATGCTACTCCGCATCAGTCATCATCTAAGAAACCGAGGGGAAAATTTTTGGAGGAAGTACCTCGCAGCAATCAACAACCCCAACTAAATCCCCCACATTGAATGTTGAAGAAAATTTAAAAATCAGGCTTATCAAGCTACGGAAGACAATCACCAAGCTTAGATAGCAAGCAAATAAATATCAAGGTAGGGACTCTAATATGAAACTGTATGCCCAGAATGATGCCTTGGCAAGGAAAAACAAGTACCTTCTAAGGTGGAAAGCAGCTCGAAACAAGCCTACCAGAAGTTTGAATTCCAAGGGATTAGCACTATAATTTCAAAAGTGTTCGCCACCTATCAGACAAGGGATTGAGGTTTTAATCAATAATGCTGGTCTCTAACCACAATCTTCTTCAGTTTAATATAGTCTCCTTTTTGTTAGAGGCATGAGGGCATGCATTAGGATCGGCGTGGGAGGATGTTGATCCTGTGTTTTGTTCCTATTAATACCATTTTCAATCCCCATTTTGACGTCTTTTTAACACTATGGAACGTATTTCCTTGTTATTTTGCTACCCTTTCATGGTCCCAATCCCCATTTGAGGTAAATATTTTTATGGTTACATTTGGCTATATGTTGGTGGATTTAAGTAGATATAGGTAGCTGATTCCTAAAACTAACTAATTATTATGACCAAGTGTAGACTTCTCAGTAAGATGTGCAGGAGGATAATGGAAAGAAGCAGCTGCTGTACCATGGCTCCCTACTACTGTAATCAAAAGTTATATTCAGATTCGGTACTCAAACGGTGCAATGGATAAGAATTCACGCACTTATAGATGATGAGATGTCACCAACCTTGCAATGAGCACATTTGATCCCAAGATCTTTGTTCTATTTTCTCTAGTTGTGGCATAAACCAAGTTTGGGAATTGGTTACAAGTCATTGGACCAATTCAGGCCAACTGTTTGAACCTATTTTCTCTGGAGGAGTCGACTTGTTAGACTATTATAAATTACCATTTTTAGTTCAATGTTTAACTGTAATCAAATGCCTATAAAAGGTAGGGGATGTAATATGTCAAGTTAGTTCTATAACAATGAACTATTTTGGCGTGAATTCCATAACTCATCTTTAATAATATCGAAATGGTTCTGCTTTGAGTTTGGGATTAAGTGTTGACAGATTGCTGAGGATATTTAGTTGATTGCGTTTGAGGTCTTTTCTTTACTGTAATTTTATCTAGCTCCCAGGTGTGGTCGGGCCCACCCATTTGGGTTTTCTTTGTATATTGCAGGATAAAAACACTGTGACTATTCATAGTTAGTTTTACCTTCATTACAAATTGGTTTGGTTTGGCTTGCTGCATGTGAAATTCATTAATTTGGTTGTTTAAAAGAGTATAGATGCATTGATGTTCTTTAACTCCTTTTTTTCCATAATTCATAGTTGAAATTTTGTGTGATCCTCGCTTTGATCTCAAAACAACATTATGCTTGCTATCACATTGATTTATAATCAACCAAGAAGTGCTACATGATCATCTAATGAGTGAAACGAATTATCTATACATTGAGAGTGCTGATATTACTTTGATATTAAACTCTATTCAGTGAATTTGAACTAATTAGAACGAGATTTCTCTGATCATCAAACTGTTCTTCGTTCCCTCAGGAACTAGATCAGATTGACTCTTTATTTGAATTGTTTTATATGCAATACCACATAAAATAATTCTCATTGATCATTTAAATGCTATAATACCTTCAGTCTAGTTTCGAGTTATTTGGATTGAAGATTTCTTTCATGAATATTGGATGGTTTACTATCGTTTAGCCCTGTTTCATTTGATACATAGACTCTTGGATTATGTAGTGGACCGTGTGGATTGAACATAGAATACCAATTAGTTCTTTCGATGATTAGTTGTTAACTGTGAATTCATTAGTTTAGAATAGATAAATGATTCCCATGTTTTGTGTGTTGATCGATTTCATTAATTTTAGTAGATAAAGGATTTCCCCTGTTTCCTGTGAAGACCAATTCTATTAGTTGTCCAGATAAATGATTTCCCTTGCTTTGTGAGGTGATTGATTCCAGTTTTCAGGAGTTAGATGTCAATTAGATTTTAAACAGTAGTACATTGGCTCCAAGTAAGGTTATTCACAAGTAAGGGTTGG
Source organism: Pinus taeda (assembly GCA_000404065.3). Taxonomy (NCBI): domain Eukaryota; kingdom Viridiplantae; phylum Streptophyta; class Pinopsida; order Pinales; family Pinaceae; genus Pinus; species Pinus taeda. The sequence goes on from APFE031187671.1 coordinate 48,039, forward strand.
TGTGATTACCGAACGGTTTAGAGTACAGTTTCTTAGGAATTGTTTGGTTGAATTTCTAGGTGTTGAATAGGATGAGTGTTTGAGTTTCTTTCATCAAATTAAGACATGTAGATTACTTGAATATGAGAATAACAATAAATTAGTGAGTGATAGAGTAGAATAGAGTGATTGCTCTAGATGAGTACTTAACTTTCAAATCTCTGTTAATAGGGTAACAAACCATTAGGTACATATCGATTGTTTGATTGAGTTGCTATCAATATAGATTGCTTGTTTTCTTAATAATTTATTTGTCATAGACTACTTAGTTGCTTTAGGAGTGAATTGTTGTTTGTGTAGATTGCTTAAGGATTGAATGGTTGTTAGTATAGTTTTGTTTGTCTTCTTAAGGATTGAATCGCCATCGTTACAAATTTCTTGCTTAATGATGAATAAACTGTTATTACAAATAGAAGGTCTGGTACCAACATTTGAGGGTTTGATTGAGTAAGGTTTTGTGCGAGTAGAATTCCATTTGTATCGCTTGAGATTCATATCTCAGTAGTTTGTTGAGTTCAAATTAGAATGCTAGAGTTTGTAAATGTTTTTGAAATCTCTAGATTAAAATTGATTGTTGGGTTTTCTTTTGACAACTATAGGTTTGTAAGTGTTAATGCGATTATTACTCCACGAATCATTATAAGGAAATGTTAAAAATCTAATTTAACCTTGAATGAAGAAAGCACAATGCAACTCATGTTTACGAACCCCAGGTTGGCAATTTATATTAATGGATTTAATCTCTCAACAAATATAACCAAGGGTGATGCTTGACCCTTGTGACCCTTGGACTACCCTGATGACCATTCAACTTCTTATGACTTTTCAACTTACATGACTCTTGATATTCATGTGTGTCCATAGGAATTTCACTTTATGTTACATTCAATTTACAATAGATATGTCCCACATAGTGATGTGGCCTCTAATAGCTCATGACACAACTTGACACGACACTTCTGACACAGACTGTCTTACTATTGTTGTAATGTCAAGTTGTTGCTTCTACCAAGTGAAGGATGTGTTCTTGGATGTGCTTTATTTTCTCCTCCACGTGGCTTGATGTTGCAGGGTCTTCAGTGATCTTTGGTCTTGAAAGGTTGTTGAATGCATATCTTCACTTGACTAAGGAACTTTGGAGCACAATCTTCACTGGCGCAAAAAATTTCACAGAGGCCACTGGGAGGCAGGATTGCGTAGTTGAGATCATCAGTGGTAGCTTCAAGGTGAGACCTTGGGAGTTAGTTCTCCATAGTTTTATGAGGGAAGGTGGGACTAGGCAGCAAAGGGACCAAAGAGGACAAATCTGCACATTTTCTGGGATCGATGAGTCTCAGCTGAGGGAAGACACTAGATGAAACCTCTACGCAATTAGGGGAGGAAACGTAGGTTCAGTTTTTTGCGCATTTCATGGTTCCACCAGGTAGGGAGGAGGCTAGATGCCTGATCTTATTAAATTCATAGTTCAAGTAGGGCTTGAGGAAGCTTTTACGAAACTCGCTGAAGGAAGGCAAGTGGCTCAACTTTGGGATTGCATAGTGCAACTGTCCTGGATGACAATCTCTACATAATGTGCACCTCCAGGTAGTAGATCAATATTCCTAAGGTCTAACACGACGCAATATGTATCTTAGTCGAGGTCTAGTGAAGGGGAATTGTTCAGTCGGAAGGATTTTCATGAAAATGGCTAAATGTGGGAGGCAAGTCAACTTGTGAGGAACATGACATTGTGATTACATAGATAACATAATTCAACAACATGACAATATATGCCACAAGAACAACAAGCCAAATCATAACCCTTTGTGAGACTGTCCAAAACTAAAAGTGACAAGTGCATCACTTGAGATAGACCTCACGATGATCGTGATGAAACTTGGGTGATATTTCTTAAAGTTTTTGTATTAGTGCGATTGGTGTTTACATAGCTAGGACAACTCAAACAGACAAAGACAAACCTTTGAAATCACCAAAATAGGGCCACAAGCATGATAAAGAAATCAATATGCCAAAAGACTACAATTGTTCAATCAAGCAAACATGGTGGAAAGACTCTGAGAGAGCTCATGGAATGAGATCGAGTGTTTGCAACCATAAATGGAAAACCAAAGAAGGCTCTGAAATTTGAGTGCAAGCCAAAATTTTGGAGGGTGTTGCAACTGCTACAACACTTGGTGACACACTCGTTGAATACCAGCTTCTTTGTCTTAGTTCATTTTTAGTGCAAGACCTTGGTTCTTCGGGGAGTATTGATTCATCGTGCCAATTACTTTTACTTCCCCACTTACCCCATGGGTAGACATGGTTCACCTTGTATCTTTTGAGTTGAACAAAACATAAAATTCATCCTAATCACAGTGTCTCAAATTAGGAAGGTTAGTTTAGATCACGAGCATAAGATTTTAGAGTATAGTTTTTCATCTCTTTTGTTGCTCTGCTGTGAGCAAGCCTAGACAATATCCCAGTGGAATCACATAGGAACACAAGCATTTCTCCACTACCACTAAGCCTAGATAGTACCCTGATGTAATTTCCTACTTCACCTGTCTACGTAGAAAGCCTTTCTCTTGTTTCATGTTTGTTATTTTTTTAAAGATAATTTTGCGTAGGAACTTATTTATATTTTGGGCGGTAGAGGGATCAGAAATTATTGAGAGCAGGAGAGGTTGTTCCTTCAAAGAAGCATATAAATACCTCTAATTCAGGTTTACATGTTTATATTTTCCCCTTCTTCATCTCTACTAGTTGGATAAGCTTGACAACACCAAAGAAGAACACTGAGTGTAGTCCTAAGGTTTCCTAGACTGGACAAAGGTTCATGGTTTAACCAAAAATATCCTTACAGACAGATCTTATTTTCCATCAAGACTTCATCGGCTAGAAGTTACAACTAAACACAAAGACGATAGAATTAGGACTAGCCAATGGCTTCACTATCACATGACTACTTGAAATTCAGCCACATAGACATTTAGAAGCCAAAACACAGTAAGGCACAATAGTTATTTACATAAGAAAAAAAATAAAAAGAAAGAAAAGAAAACAACAAACAATCAAAAGACTATGTACATAGTGTGGGGCGTGACCCCCAATGTCATTGAAAATAACATGTGTAGTCTTGGCCATTGGTAAGGATATAGTCAATCTTCCCGTCAAGCTTATCATGGACAGTAAAAGGACCAATCCTCATAGATTGAAACTTAGTGTGTTCACCTTTGTCCTTGTGGTATTTGTCCCACTTTAAGACTAATTCACCCACACTAAATCTAGTACTCTTTGTATACTTTCTATCAAACCATCTCTTGATACAATTTTGGTGGAGTGAACATTTTTCTTTTAATTTCATCCTTTCCTTCTATAACATGTGCAATGTGTCCATCGTACATTTAACTAAAAGGAACAACTTGCCTTGGGAGTCTTCGGACAACTGGAGAGAAGAAAAGTAAAGGTTGGGTGGGAGGATGGCTTCATTTCCATATACTAGGAAGTATGGGGAAGTATTTAGAAAAGGCTTAGGTGTGACTTGATCAACCCATAAAGCATTCACCATAGAAGAGTGCCAGTTTCATTGCTCAGATTAAATGGTATTTTTGATGATGTGACTAAGGTTCTTGCTTGTAGATTCGGTAAGACCATTTCCCTATGGATAGTAACTAGCAGAATGCTTCAAAACAATACCATTTTCCAATGAAAATTCATATATATTTAATGAATAAAAATATGTTACATTGTCAAAAGAAAGTGGCATAGGACCATCAAACCTGGAAATGATATTATACTGTAGGAAGTTGATGAATTCCTAATCCTTCACGTATTTCAGCTAAACTACCTCTGTCCACCACGTGAAATAGTTTGTACTAGTCAAAATATAGTTTTTATTCTTCGATGAATGTGGGAAAATTTCCAAAATTATATCCAAGCCCCACTATTGGAATGGTTCTTCCACTGCAACAAGCTGAAGTGGGTTTGTTGACTTTCGATTTATGTAGGCGCACCTCTGACAAACTAGACACTTGCGGGCATAAGCATGTTCATCCTTGAATAATGTAGGCTAGTAGAAACTGGCCCGCATAACCTTTTGTGTTGTGGTGTGTACCCGGAATGTGTGCCCTGGCTGGTCCATTAGGGAGATCACGTAAAACCATTTATGAATATTTTGCCTCCACACACCTAAGCAATATATAATCATGATTCTTTATGTACAACACCCCATGCACTAGCTGGTATGATAAAGGTCTAAGTCAGAGTGCCCTCTTATGATGCATAGAGAAATGAGAGGGCACAAGGTCATGCTCAAGGTACTGGCACACCTCTACATACTAAGAGTTTTCATGTGAAGTGGGAGAGGCTTGCTCAACATTGTACATTTCTATTTCTTGCTCCCATCCTTCAAGTTCTTCTTCTTCCTCCTGTGCATGAACTTATTTTGCTGCTTCTTTGTAAATACCTTGATCCTTGATGGTATGAACTGGTTTTATGTGAAGATCATACTCCTGTAATCTAGTCATCTAGTTCACCCTTCACTCACCTAACTGTTGCTCAAGAAGCCGTGATCTCTTTGCTTAGTGTGGCACAAAGATAATGCAATGGTTCTTCAATAGGTAGGGTATCAAATGCTTCACTGCCTTGTACACTACATAAGCCTGTTTTCCCATGGCGGGAAAGTTGAGTTCCGATCCTTGCAGGCTCGCGCTCATGAAGGAGATGGGTCACTCATTGTTCAACTTGTCCTTCTGAGTAAGCACTGTGGCGAGTGAAGCATCGGAAGAAAAGGTGTAGAGCAAGAAATATTTGCTAAAGTTTGGGATCTATAGAGTTGGTACCTCTGCTATTTATTTCTTGATACGGGCAAACGCATCCCTTTCCCTCTTTCCCCAACTGTAAATTGCATCTCTCTTTATCATCTCCTATATGAGTTTCACAATCTGCGCATAATCAGAGATGAATTTTCTGAGGAAGTTGATCTTCCCCAAGAAAGACTGCATAGCTTTCGTTTTCACCAGGTAGGGAATCTGTGTGATGGTCTAAACTCTGTCTGGATCTACCTTGATACCACTTTTGGCAATGATGTGTCCCAATAGGTTACCCTCAGACACTGCGAAGATGATCTTCATGGCATTCAACAATATCCCATATTTCCGACATCGCTCCAAAATCTTCTTGATATGTCATAGGTAGTCTAACCATTGCCTCAATAAGACTTTCACATCATCAAGGCATACCACCACACTTTGCCTGATAACACCACAGAAGGTGATGTCCATTATGTGCTGAAATGTTGCACCTGTGTTTACTAACCCAAATGACATTCTGCAAAAAGTGAACATACCCCACTTAGAATAGAATGTTGTTTTGACTTTGTCATGCTCTGCTACCAAAATGGGTTTGTATCCTAAAGATCCATCAAGAAAAGAAAACATCTCTACTCCAGATACTATCTATAATAAATGATCCATAAACGACATTGGATAGTTTTCCTTGTCCAAGGTGCGATGAAGATTACAAAAATATACACACACACAGATCTCCTCAGACTTCTTTCTGACAGGGAATAAATTGGACACCCATGTTGAATGTCACATTTTATAGATGATCCAAGCATCCAATAACTTGGTCAATTCCTTGCGTATAAGGGGCTTAAGTGATGGATGAAATTTCCTTAGCTTTTTCTGAAAATGCTTGGACCCTTCCTTGATTGGTATGATGTGCTGGATTATTCATGTGTTGTATGTCTTAAGATAATCATACATCCACACGAATACATTGTTGTACTATTTAAAAAGGTGGATGAAAGCCTACCACTCTTGTGACGTAGAACATGTACCGAGATTCACAAACTTCAAATCCTTTCCATTCCTAGATTGATCTATTCGTGCAACAATGTAGAGTTATGGGTTTTGGCATTCACAGGTCCCTGAAAGCGGTTCTGCAAGTCATACATCTTTTCAAGTGATACCAAACCCTTGGGAATGAGGTTTCCTTTGCTTGGATCAGTTGTGTCCTGCAAAGAATGTTTGTGCTTGTCCTCATCTATCGTTTCATTCTTGAAGACGTCATCATTAGCCATGTAATGCAGTGTTTGTTTATCATGATAAAAAATGCATAAATTAGTGATGTTGTCCAGGACAAATGGTTTATACAAAATATCAACATAACATCTATTCCTTAACAGTGACATCCTAGAAGTTGTGTTTTCCAAGGCATTTGTAGGTACATTACACATTATTGGTACTGAAATAATGTTGAAATATTGGAATTGAGAGATGAGTCACCATATGTTATGTTGATAACTCTTAAGATGAGGTGACACACACTGTATAGTGTTACGTACCTGAGGCACCATGATCTCTTATTCACCTACCACTTTTAGAATAATAACTTTGATTTCGATGGCTTTCTGTAAGCCCAAGATGAATGCTTCATACTCAGTGATGTTGTTCATGCACTAAAACTCCAACTGGCTAGAGAAACCGTAAGGATGCTTTGGAGACTTTTTTTTTTCAACCTCACCAAATAGTAGTATAATAATAAACCAAAATGGACTACACGACTTTTGAAAACAAGGAAATGGGAAATTTTTCTAAACTGGCAAGAAATTGTGTGTTTGGAGGCAGAATTAGCTAGAGAAATACCTTCTTATCTCTAGACAAGGGTCCATTGAAATTATAGAAAAGGGTAGTCTCTATAAATTTCTCCAAATTTGAGGATTTTAGGTAAACAAAGGAATTTTGTATCAATTCTAAGGTAACTTCTAGAATTTTCTCCCTAGTGGATGAAATACAACAATTATTCTCCTTAACATAGGTGGTCATAAGCGAAGACGCAAATTCTGGGAAGGGGTATTAAGTTGGGGTGATTAGGTAGTACAGTCCTGACTCAATGACTATAAAGGGGGCCTCTTTGTTTAGGTGGCTTCCATAGAAGTCGAAATAGAGAACTAGTAGGTTCAGAGGGCAGAAAGGGTCATGCATTTTTGTCTCTACATCCATGAAGGCTTCCATGTGGCCAGAGGTTTTTGATTGTTGTGGCTTTGTGGATTTTGGCTCAATGTTATTTAATTTATGCATGGTGACAATGATGTGTGGATAAAGAATGTCGAATACCTAGTGACTGGAGGCAATTGGATGTTAGGGACGCAAGGAGGAATCTACGATGGTTGAAAAAATCAAGAGAATGGTGTTTTGAATAGGTAGAGTAGTAAGAAGTATATCGTTTTGAAATAGACCAATTTGAATCACAACAGTTGATTTACAAATATTTATGGGCAAGAAAACAATGAGGTAACGTGGAGGACACAAGTGGAAAAGTCAAATTGGGTGAAAAATAAGGGGCAAGGGTGATGCATCATAAAGTTTCATGCTTGCTGACCACACTCACTTGACGGTGCTCTCGATTGTTGACATGGTCACCATGCTACCTTGATAGGTAGTGGTCGCATATTTCCTACTCTAGTGGGGTGCCTGGGTGAGTTTGGAGATGGGGCTCGACCCTCCGAAATCCATCATTTTCATCGATCTGTGCATTCAATTTATTGACTTTAAATTTTTTGATGGGTAGGATTTGGCTTAAGATCCATGCTAATTAACCACTCAGAGTCTCACCAGGATGAGGCCAGTCTAGCATGGATGGTGATCTGCCTGATAAGTGACCATTATTTAACCATTAGATTCTAAATGAGAGGGAAGGCCCACGTTCTATCATCTCTTCTCATTTTTTCTTCTTTTTCTTTGTTTTTCCTCTCTCTAGAGTTCTGAATATTCTTTGAGCTCATGATCCAAAATCCTCCGCAATACAATTAAGGAAAAAAAGAGGGAGTACAACAAGAGATAGAAGTCAGTATCTCGATTATATGTTATATAATGGATTATTGTTCAAGAATAATTATCTTTTTCATTCCCAAATTCTCGATGAGAGAGAATTTGATCAAAGAGAAGCATAACAAAGGTCTAGGTGGACACTTTTGAAATGATAAAATATACGAGAAATAGAAGCATTTATATTCCTAGCCAATGATGTAAATTAATGTGCATAATTTCGTGAATAATTGGAGAATATGTCATCACATGAAGGAGAAAAGTTAAAATGTAGGGTTGTATACACCATCACCAATATCAAATAGACCTTGGGATTCGATGAGTATGGATTTTTTATTTAGTTAACAAAAAACACAAAAGGGAAATGATTTAATTTTTTTAGTAGTGGGTAGATTTTTTAAGATAGCCCATTTCATTCCTTATTCTAAAACTAGTGATGTCACTCATGTTGCTAATTTTTTTTTAAAGGAAAGAGTAAAACTACATGCAATACCTAAGAGCATTATCTCAAACAAAGACACTAGGTTTTTGGGACACTATTGGAGGACTTTGTGGGAAAGGCTGGGAACAGAGTTGAGCTTCAGCTCAACTTATCACCCTCATACTAATGGACAAACTAAGGTAGTTAATAGTATTTTGGGGATCATTTTGAGAAGCTTGGTTGGAGATCATCCCAAGCAGTTGGATTGGGTGCTAGACCATGCTAAATTTGCATACAAAGATTCTCCAAATAGAATTATAGGTCAAATTCCATTCCAAATTATATATGGGATGAATCCAAGGGGAGTCCAAGAACTCAGAAATTTGGGAAGATCATAATAGGAGAGTGTCGTAAGAGAGGATTGTGTTACAACCATGCAGGAGATCCATGACAGAGTGAAACAACGGCTAGAAGACAACAACCTCAAATACATAACCAATGCAAACCTCAAGTATAGGGAATAGATTTTTGAAGTGGGAGAATTCGTTTTGGAACATTTAAAGAAGTAGATATTTCCTAAAGGATAATACAATAAATTAAAACTAAATAAAATTGGTCCTTTTAAGATCCTTACAAAATTCTCAATAAATGCATATAAAATAGAATTTCCACCAAGGATTGGAATTTTCCCCATTTTCAATTTTGTATAATTATATAAGTACCATTCAAATGAACCAAAAAAGACATCATACAATAGTGGAGAGAACCAAATTAAATGGTAAAAACAAATGCTAACAACATAAACCCTACAACCAGAGAAGATTGGGCAAAAGAGTGATCAAGAATTCAAAGGGAATGGAATACGACGAGTATTTGGTCAAATGGAAAGAACATCCAGTAGCTGATACTACTTGGATGATTTCCACATTACCACATAAAAGTGGAAAATATATTGAAGACCTCATGGGAAAAAGCCCATGAATTCTTTGTTCCTTGGGAGTATGATGCAAGGGAAGCTGTAAAACTTAAATGATTAAGAAGTTCAAAAACTTTTACCAAAAGATTTGCTTCCTCAAAGTGTGGGATTTGTTGGATAGATTAGGATAAAGTTCATTTTGTTTCCATGTAATCCATTAAATATAGTTTCTTGTTATGGGTTTGTTTAATTATGTCAAGATTGGATCGTCTAATCTTGTTCTCGTGGATCTCAAATATTGTCTCATATGAATTTATCTACATACTGAATTAATAAAAAACATAGAGCATGAGACAGAGATATGGGGCATAATAATAACATTACAACGTCATCTATAGCTATGTGATCCTTGTGTAATGTGTTTGAAATTTCTGTGTTAATTCTATGTGTTTATTGTATGACTAAATCTGATTAGAATAGGATCGCAAGAGTTTATGTGTGTTTTATCATATTGACACCCTTCTTGGTCTCTCCATTATGACTTGAAACAAAGCCATTTTCCTTCAGAATAGAGTGTAAATGGGTCAAACTTAGTTTTTTTATTTTAAGTCATGAAAACTCATCAATCAATAGAGATTAGAGGGATAGACTTACCCCGAGATCTTTTATAAAGTTTCTTGTGAAAAATCGTTGGGTCTCGAGTTTTATTATGGTGTTCACTCTCATGGTTATAAGCCCTCATTTGGAAGCACCCGCGTTAAGGTGGATTGGCCCCCATTGTATATATTTATAGTCTTGCAAAAGCCTTGCATTGGTGTTTTTTTTTAATATAAAGGTATTCCCCCTTTCCCTATGGTTCTTTATAATATATGTCTTCTTATAGTATAAATTGCACAATTCCCTTTTGAAAATTTTGACACCAGACCTAGTTGTATGTGTGTATGTGTGTGTGTCGTTGCTTGGCCTGCACCATTATTAAAAAAAAAATGTACAAAAGCAAGGAATACTTAGTCCAACTAAATGTGCATGGTGCAAAAGTGTGTGTAACCCAAAGACACTTTCTCTTTGAATGCTTGTATTCTATACAAGATTGGCATCACATATTTAAAAACTTATTCACAATATCACCTTTTTGAAATCTTGAAAGGAAGTGTTTATGAATTGTCATAAAAAATACTCAAGAAATTTCTTGAAGAAGTTGATCCTCAAATGAATGTGACTGGTAGTTCCCAAATTCATCTACTAGGACATTTGGCTTGTAAGAAACAAACATATATTCCAAGGAACACATACAACAATCATTAGTGTTTCCAATAAAACTCATAGATTGCCGTTAAAATTAATCCAATTTAAAGGGATGAAAGGACACAATATTGGAGTTCTAAAATAGGAATAATGAAAGTGGCTCAAGGGCATATTAGGAAAAATCAGTCAACAACAAGGAGGTCCATTCCTATTTCCCCTCTTGGTATTAAATGGAAAGTTCACATGGGGGAAGAGGAGATAATGATATAGCAACCATCCCAATGGAATTCCATATTATTCTTTTATGGTGCTTCTAAAGGGAATCCAAGGGTATAGGCATGCGGGGATAATACTCAATCTTGAAGGACACCTTTGAGTATTGATTGGGTAGAGCTTCAAACAAATAATTAGAGACATTTGCATTATTGATAAAATCATATAAAACTTATGTAATAGGGGAATTGGCATTGATCAACAAGTTTTTGTTAAAAGCCTCCTATTTGAGTGTCGGGACACTAATAAGGACTATAAAGAGAATTAGAAAGGTAGTCATTTATTTTGAAAGTTTCAACTTCTTCCACATCCTAAGGCTGCTAAACAAATAAGTAGATATCTTAGCCAACAAGAATGTTATTTTATATTGTGGCAAATTAAGAATAAAAAGTGGGCAGGTACTCTATCCCATCATCCCAATATCAAACCATAGTTATGAAATTACCTTTCATAATAGAAGCAATCAACCCATGGCACTCTCACACACTCAAAAGTTAATGTGGGGGGAATCTCATCAATATCTCCAGTGGTTGAGTTTTATTACATGTCAGATAATGGATTTTATTTCATGTTTGAAGTCTAGGAACTCTTGATGGTTTCTAAGTCTGTGATAGTTGGTTCTATCTCATCCAAATTTGAATTAGGGATTTGAATTGGACTCTCACTCTTTTGGATTGTATTTAATGGATGATTTCCCTAGTATTTTGTTGGATTCATGCTCTATTAGCTCTAGTTTGAGTGATTTTGGTGGCTGATATTTTGGCTTTAAATAATGGGGCTTAGGTGTTGTTGGTCTATGTGGCTCATCTAATTTTGACTAGTGTGGCTTAGGCTTTTCATATTCTAGTTCGTGTGTTTTATCTTGGTTTTGGTTATCTAATTTATTTTGCATGGTTTTTCTAGTATGATGGTGTCAGCTACTCCAAAAGCTCCTTGCTCCCCTTAGCATGAATTTGCAAAAGGTTAGCTTATTAAGCATTGTGTTCTTTTGTTTCATAAGGAATGTTGAATGAAAAAGCTAGGTTGGTACATTATTTGTTATGCATAGAGATAATGGGTTATTTCAAGTTTTCAAGTTTTGTTGTGCATTATAAGAGATGTCCATTACGTGAAATTACCCAAATCCAAAGAGTTTTAAGAAAACATAAGGATTATATATCTAATAATGGAAACTCAATTTTCTCAATTACTGGTAGGATGCATTCCTAAGAAAAGGATATAAATTTTGAAGCTATTTTCATAATAGAAATATTGGAAAATCATGGGAGACTAATTGAATACCTTCAAGATGACTGTGTCACTCTCTAACATTTGGTTGTGGGTGTGTTGACACGACGATTTTTCATTATGCCAACAAAGGGGAACCAACCTCGCAGACCTCGATTAGATTTGCTTTCATTTGGAATGGATAGTTCCAATGGGTTTCAGAGGATCCCGTAAACTGTTATAGGTGTTGAAAGATAGCTCCCCGAAGGAAGACTTCCATTAAATCAACAAAAGAAACAACTAACCTATATATATCAAGTCCTATCTACATTGATTCTACCTACTTATGCTAGTCCTAACTATTCTAATCTATCTTGCAGGAGCGTAATAAAAGAGATTAAACATCATATAGATTCGAAGACCAAATAAATCAATTACTAAGTTCACTGATGAACAAGGTTGTATTTAAGCTTAATTGCAATCTAATTATTCATATAAGAATACACATTCCTGTTTTCTTAAAATTGGAAACCAGGGCAAAACTTCATCTGGGTCATCTTATTCATGGCTCATAGTATCTTTATTGGATTCCTCTCGTCGAGAGGTGTAGGATTGATATAAAGATCATCCGATTCCGATAAGTATTCATGGAGATATGAATTTATTTTGATTATGGAATTATTATCAAGCCGACCTACAACTCATGTAGGCTCAGAAGCCCAACAGTCGCATCTATTCACCCACCAACGTTGTGTATAAATATAAGAGGACTTTTCCTCATTTGGACTCACTCATCTCATCACATCTCTCTCTATCTACTGCGCAGATATGAGTCTCTTCTCTACTGCACTGAAATGGGTCTCTCTCTCTCACACATGTGAAGCCAGAAGCTGCTGAATTTGAAGCTGCAACTGCAGAAGTAAAGATTGACTTGCGTGGCCTAAAAGATCTCCTCTTTGGAACTACGTTGTAGGTTCATCTGAACCTCCTCTGAAAGCTGCAACTTCTGGTGGTGGAATGAAGTCAATCCGATGAACGGTTTGCAAGATATCGACTGCCCTAGTTTGAAGCCGGAAGCTGCTGAATTTGAAGCTGCAACTGCAGCAGTAAAGATTGACTTGCGTGGCCTAGAAGATCTCCTCTTTGGAACTGCGTTGTAGGTTCATTTGAACCTCCATTGAAAGCCACAACTTCTGGTGGTGGAATGAAGTCAATCCGATGAACGGTTTGCAAGATATCGATTGCCCTAGTTTGAAGCCAGAAACTGCTGAAACTGAAGCTGCAACTGCAGAAGTAAAGACTGACCTGCGTGGCCTAGAATATCTCCTCATCTGAACTGCGCTGTAGGTTCATCTGAACCTCCTCTGGAAGCCAAAACTTTTGGTGGTGGAATGAAGTCAATCCGACGATCGTTTTGTTAGATATCGTCTGCCTTAGTTTGATAATGAAGCCGTTAATGCTGATGCTGCTGATCTAGGGTTTGCTACTGCTGATATGAATTAGATTCATTGTATTATTTCTCTCTTCTGAAATATTGAAGATAAAAGAAGATTTGATCAAAGGGTTTCCCCACACATTGTGGGGTTTGTGCCTGGCTAGCCGCCACATCTTGTGTCTCTTGTCTTGGCTTGTTTTTTGTCGATCGTTTAATGTTCTATCTGCACTTTACTTTATGTACAT